>PVJX010001383.1:65527-165917 GCA_004027295.1 Dolichotis patagonum | reverse complement strand
CAGCCCAGATTGATGTATCCTGCAAAACTCTCTCTAGAAATTAGTGGAGAAACAAGGTGCTTCCATGACAAAGAGGAACTTAGAGAATTTGTGACCACCAATCCAACCCTACAAAAAATACTGAAGGACATTTTAGAGAGAGAGAGAACAGAATACCAGCATTTCAGGAACAATGGCAGAGAGGCTCAGTGAATGGGGCAGACAGTGGAGTGGAAGAGAAAAATAGACAACCAATGGCAGAAAAACAGAATAGCAGAAATAAGGCAAAGAAGATTGGCTGTAATCTCTAGTATAGATGGCCTTGAAATAGTAACAGAGAGAAACATAGGCAGAGTAGATCAGGAGATAGGGTCCATTGAGATGTTCTATGTAGGGAGGCAGTGGGACCCAAAACAAGCAGTGCACCCTATGGCAGTGAAAGGGGAGGAATTGTCTAAAAAAGGAAGGCAGAGGATATTGTTAATTGGGTAACAAGATTTAAAATTTACATTATTCTCATCACTCTGCTTGGATGGATTACGTGCTGTTCCAGTTTGTCTACTTAAGCTAGACTTGAGGTCATGGTCAGCTATCCCAAAAATAAGAGGACATATTATGGTAATCATCCCTAATTTCCTATCAACTTAATCTGAAACCCTTTATAACTCATACTGTCTTATTATGACTGATCTTATTTGAATCTGGTTTGTTAGATTGCTACTTTATATTGACTGATTTTATTTAAATCTGTTATGATGGATAGCATCAAGTCTAAGTGTATAGGCAACTACACTGAAGATGACAAGATTCATTAAGATACCCACTCTAGTTTGATTATTATTTGCTTTTAAAGTCTTATAATGTCTCCAATGCTTTGTTTTTATTAATGTTGTTATATACTGCTGAGACATCATGGTAACCATTGTATTGCGGTTATATATGACTTTTTTGCTTCATGCTTTTCTAGGAATTGTTTTATCTTGCTTTGTTTTGTTTTTACCTCTAATACAGAAAGGATAGATAGACATGTAGAGACTCATGCATGTGTAGAGCTTATAAACTGTTTACGAGAACCAACTATATAACACATGTTGAAATGAACAACTACTTTGAAGAAAAAGAGACACTACAGTACCCAGTGCTGATTCCATAATGTCATGATGTGAAGTCCAGCAAAATTAGTATTCTTTGTTCAAAGTGATTTTAGCTTGTTTTGTTTTGTTTAAGTTCAATACACATGAAGGTATGGACAGCGGTTTTTAGGAGAATGAGAGACACTATGACAGCCATTCTCGGTTTCCCTATTGTCTAGTCTTGAAGACCTGAAACGCCCTCCTTGTCCTGCTCAGATCAATTCCATACTATGTTGTTTCATGTGAATTCCCTGTATGTGACAATATGGACAACTATTTGGAAGAAAACAAGAGTCAGTATGATAGAGAGTGAATATCTCCAATTGTCTAGCTTTGAAATTTATGTCTTACATTGCTTTCTTGTGATCCACTTTGCTCTGTTTTGTTGTGTTTAATTTTACCCTTTTGATATAATTGAATGTATATTTGAGTGGGTAAGATGGATGACCATATTGCTGTTTTTTTTGTCAGATCGTGGAACAGAACTGTTAACAGACTCACTGTTTGAATGTCTACTTTACATGTTTTAGCTTTATAATTTGAACAACTATTTTCAAGAAGTCAGTATGTAATTTGTCAAGTAATAATCTCTTAGGTTTTTTTGTTGTTGTTCTTTTCCTTTTTTCCTTGGAATTCTGTATTGTTGCTACCCTTTATTCTGTTTTTTTTTTCTTTCTTCTCTTTAAATAAAAAAAACAAAAAAGAAAGAAATGACATATTCTGGAGCAGCAACAAGGAAGGACCATAGTGACACTGGAATATTTTGATGACCTAAGGAAAAGAAATTCTCAAAGAAGCATGGCAACATGTCAAAAGGGCAGAGCAACTAGAGTGAAGAGGTTTCCACTGGACAAACTGGAGACAATTTGATATAGTAATGGGTCATAACTTACTGAGTAAGAACCTATGAACTCACATTGAGATGCATGACTGAATGAATAGAGGAAGGACATACTCTTCCCTACAGTAGAATGCCACATCATAAGTAAAGAAAGAATAGAGTGAGCAAATAATAAATGGGGCTAGGAATATAGTTCAATGGCACAGTGCTGCCTGGCAAATACAAGGTGCTGAGTTTGAGTTCCAAAAACAAAGTAATAAATGGATATAAAATTGGTAAGGAAAATCTAGTAAAGGAAAAGGATCAAAATTATACAATCTCAAAGTATCTTGTTACACATCACTTATTAATTCGAAGAGATGAAATAAATTTATAGTGGTGAAACCTGGCAGGTACCAGCCTAATGAAGTGGTTATGCAACAAAAATGCACAGCTGGAACCTCATTAAGAAAACCTCAGAAAAACTCAAACTTTAGAATTTTCTACAAAATAATAGGCCTGTACACTTTACATCAATGTCAAGTTGGGTGTGATGTCCATGCCTATAATCTCAGCATCCTGGGAGGCAGGAGAATCACAAGTTCAAACTAGCCTAGGCAACTTACTCACTTGGTGAGACTCTGCCTCAGTATTTAATACATGAATAAATAAATGGCTAGGAATGAAACACTGATTAAATGGATAACTACATAAAATATATGATCTTGGACTAGGAACATGGACCAGGAGGTGGCACTGGTGGAAAGAAGGAGTGGGGGAGATGGCTATAAAAGATACTGTTCAGACAAGTGATAAAGTTCAAACATGCACTACGTATAGTAAGTAGTACACCTGTAATTTCCTTACTTTCATTAACTACTGTGTTTATGTTAAAAAAAAAAAAGATCTTGTTCTTTGGAAGTACACATTTGAGCAATTAAGGATAAAAGGCACAATATCTCAATGTACTCTCAAATGGATCCTTAAAAATGTGCATGGGTTTTCCTTATACAAACACAAACATTCATATCTATAAGAAAGAAAGGATAAGAAAACAAATGAGGCAAATTGTACGCAACTAGTGAATCTAGGTAAAGAGAATATAAAAATTCTTCATACTATATCTCTGATTTCATTGTCTCCCATACTCTTACTTACCTATGCTATTCCAAGGACACTGGCTTTCATGTTGATCCTTGAGCATATCATTTACACATCCTTGTCTCAGGTTTTACACTTACATCTCATTATGGAAAACACTTCCCACAGACAGTCACATAGCTACTTCTCTCACCTCCCTTAGGTGTCCATTCAAATGGTACTTTATCAGCCCATATGCCTATATCTGAATGTCCTATATAAAAGAGCAGCCCATCATTCTGTTTCATCCTGTTTTGCTTCCTTTGTGGTACTTTCATTGACTAGCATAACACCTATGTTTGTTTTGTATCAGTGTTCTACATTTCTGTAAGTTCCATATCAGCAGAGTTTCTGTTGTACTCACCACATAAACCTAGCAATCAGAAACAAAGGTCTTCAAAATTATACTTAGAGTCATGGTGACAGAGACAAGAGAACTGTCATGAGTTCGTACCCAATGTGAGTTGAAGGTTAGCCTGGATTATGTAGCAAGACTCTTGTTGAAGGAAAAAAGACAGACAGACAGACAGACAGACAGGAAAAAGAGAGAAAGACAAAGGAAAGAATCCACTCAGGTATCAGCTCCAGAAGAATTTGTGTGTGCTTTAAAACTTTCCACTGACTTTAAATGATATTTACGTAATGTCTGAACAACCTATATTCTATGACCTAACAGGCAGAAACAATGCTATTGTTATTAAAACAATGAGTAAAGTTAATTTTGTTATTAAGTCTTTCTTCATTTTTGAACTCACATAAATGTGTTAATACTTGTCCATGGTCACCATTTTACTTTTGAATTAGAAAAGTAAGGCAGTCTTCCTATTTGTCAGCTGAATGAAATAGGAAGCTGTTCTACTCAGTTTTTCTTGCTTTGTTTTACCAGAAGACACTCCCACAGGATCAAGGCACTCTAACATTGTTCCTTTGTTTGGTGCCCTAGAGAATTTTTACAACGCAAAGCAATGTACCATAGTAATATTTAGAATGGGTGGCAGGTTTGTCTTTCTTCCATAAAGTAGGAAAAGTTAGACCACAAGAGGGTAGGTAGAATGAAGAACAAAGAAAATTCTACCAGAAAAATATAATCAAACAGATAAATGTTAGGAAAGAATTACATGCTCTGAACCATTTCCTGACCCCAGAAGACAGCATGAACCAGTTTAAAGACATATACCTTAGGCACCTCTTACATGTTATATTAGTAAGCTACCATACTGGCATTAGCCTTTGTCACTGATAGATACAAATCTTTGCTATATATTCCAAGTGTGGTACTTAACAAAAATGGATGAGACTTGTCTTTTAATAATGACAAAGGATTACTATCCATAATATACACGAACAACTACTGAGCATTCATTAAGTAAGAAGCAGATATACTACAACATAAAGGGAAGGGAAAAAACAGAAGAAAATTATGAGGTCAATAAATATAAAAAGATACTAACTTACTAACAATCAGGGGAAAGCAAATTAAATCCAAAATGATGTATTTTTACATTGAATACATTAGCCAAAATTAAGAATATTAATCAGATGCTGATGACAAAGTAGAACATTGAGGATTTTTACACATTGCCGGATAACATAAAAAATTAGTACCACTTTGGCAAATACTTTAATTACACTTAGCTTATTCTACAGCCCAGGAATCCTATTCTTAAATATGTATCATGGAAAAATTCCAAATATTACTATGGTACATTACTTTGGGTTGTAAAAATTCTCTAGGGCACCAAACAAAGGAACAATGTTAGAATGCCTTATCCTGTGGGAGTGTCTTCTGGTAAAACAAAGCAAGAAAAATTGAATAGAACAACTTCGTATTTCATTTTAATAGCAAAAAAATCTAGAATGTCTCAAATGGTCACTAGGAACAGTGATACTCTGTACCAAAATCAATTAAATACAGAGCAGTGAAAATTAATGAACTACTCTACAAAAATCCAGTGAACTGTACCAACATAAAGTTAATAAAAAATAAATGCAAGTCACAAATTATACAAAATAATACAATCTTTGTAGTGCTCAAAAGTAAGCATAATGACGACTATTTCTAAAAAGGAAAAGAGTAAATGGTGAATCCAAAGCTCAGGAGAGAAATTGAGAGCACACGACTAAGTGATGGGTTCATGAGCAGATACTTGTTTATGTTTCATACTATATATAACTTTATTTCATCAATATACAAAAAGTTTTAAAAGGAATGTCATTACATATAAACCACAGCTAACATATCAAATAAATGATTAAGAAAAAAAACAACTATTCGATTTACATTTGGGGAATAATCATTTCTTAACATCCCAACTGCTACCCCCCAACCCAAGTTTTCATTATTCTCTTACCTGTATTATTTGAACACTTAATAACTTTTCTCCTTCAATCAACCCTGACCTTACCTTCTTCATGTCTATTCTCCAAACAGTAGGGCAAGCTACAAGATTTCCCATATCCTCTCCAACCCATGTGTCCTACCTCCTTCATCCTAGCCTACTCTGCTCCACTAACCCCAGCCACAGTGTCTTTTGTCACATGTTTGCTTTCAGGCCTTTATACTGCTTGCCTTCTACACCTGGAAATTTTGGGCGTTTCCTGTTTTTTTGTTTGTTTGTTTTTTGGGGGGTTTTTTTGTCTTGTTTCTTTCAGTACTGAGAAATTGAACCAAGGTCTTGCTAAATCACTAAATTGCCCATGCTGGGCTCAGACTCACAATCCTCTTTCCTCAGCTTCCCAAAGTGCTGTGATTACAGGTGTGTAAATAGCTATCACACCCAGCTGCAGACTGTCTTCCTTTATGGCACCTATCATCACCTGATGTAATTTTAATTTATGCCTCACCACACAGAATGTAAGCCTCATGAGAAATTATAAATCTACTATTTTATTTCTGGCACCTCAATGTCTTCTGGCACCTCAAACAATGTCAGCAAGTACTGGGTACTAAAGAAATTTTTCTTGCCAGGAATGGTAGTACATGCCTGTAATCCCAGTACTCTGGAGGCTGAAGCAGGAAGATCACTATGAGTTCAAGGCCAGCCTGGATTACACTGTGAGTTCAAGGCCAACCTGGACTGCATAATAAGACTGTCTCCAAAAAAAAAAAAAAAAAAAAAAAAAAAAAAAAAAAAAAAAAAAAAAAAAAAAAAAAAAAAAAAAAAAAAATGGTTGCAGGGTTGGGGGTGTATGTAGCCTAATAGTGGTATATTCCATTCAAGTGAAGTGGGTGGCTCAAAAGATAGGGGCAGAGGGAGAAAAAGAGGGAAAAAAAAGCAACGAGAAACAAAGAGAGAGAAGGAAAAAATGATTCAGGTATTACCCTGAATTAACATTTATATTTTGTGGTCACTGTTAGTGTTTTGTTTTTCTTTCAGTGCTAGAAACTAAACCCAAAGCCAGATGTGGTGATACATACCTGTAATCTCAGCACTAAGGAGGCTGAAGCAAGAGGATTACTGTAAATTCGAGGCCAGCCTGAACTACAAAATGAGTTTAAGGCCAGCCTGAACTGCACAGTGAAACCCTGTCTCAAAAAAGACAAAACGCAAGAAACAAACAAACTAAATTCACAGCCTTCACACTAAACTACATCCCTCCCAAGTCCTTTTCACTTTTAGAAAAGGATTCACTATTGCCCAGGCTGGGCTTAAACTTAATATACTCTTACCTCAGCATCCCAGATTGCTGGGATTACAGGCATGCATCGCTGTGCCCAGGAAAAAATGTTTAGTCTTGATCTAATTAAGCCTTTACATTTACCTTTTAGTTTATAAAAACTCATGAGAAAACAAAGAAAACCCTGCCTGTAGTAATTACTATATACATTCTTAATCCTAGATAGTCTTTCTATAAGTGACTAGTTCTCATCAACAAATCAGTATTTCCAAAAGAAAGCTTGAAGCTGGAAACAGTAACATGGTCCTGTAGTCCCAAGTACTTAAAAGGCTGAGGCAAGAAGATGGCTTGAGCCTTGCTGTTCAAGGTCAGAACAGAGATAATATGAATAAGGGAGCAAAAGACTAGAGATTGGAAGTTTGATAAGTGTGATAAATGAAATTTTAAAGAATGGATTGTAAAGGTGATACGATCTAAAAAGAAGGGCTGGGGATATAATGCAGTGGCACAGCGCCTGCCTGGCAAGTGTGAGGTCCTCAATTTGATGCTTGGTACTGAAAAAAAAAAAAAAAAAAAAAAGATCTGAAAGAGAACCAGTTACCAGGAAGACTGAGGAACCCTCATCCTCAAGTTTCCTTCCTTTTCATGCCCTTTCTTCTCTTCTCTCTTTCTTCCCTTTCTTTTCTCTCTCTCCAGCAATATATATATATATGTGTGTGTATATATTATGTATATATAATCTTTCTCTCCTCTCTCTCTCTCTCTCTCTCTCTCTCTATATATATATATATATATATATATATATATATATATATAAATACCAGGGTGCTAACTTCAGTCAACATGGCAAGGAAGGGGATGGGTGTTCAAAGGTAACACACAGTGTACTAAGAACCACTATTAAGAGCAGTGTGACATTAACTTCTTTATACTAAAGCCAATAATAATACCACCAAATAAAATAAAATTCTATAACCTTAAGGAGGAAAAATGTACTTATCACTAGAATGAGAACATAAAATACTTACTTTTTCATTTTTTTTGAGTTGTATTTTACTTGGTAAGCTGCTAGGATTAATTTGTCTGGACCACCATCAAACTGGTGTGGAATGACCTTCTGAAAGTGCTAAGATACAATGAAAGAAAAATAACTGAACCATTTAGTGCCACTAAGTGGTTATTAACTAATTAACAGTGAAATCTAAAAGCATACAAGAGATCATGAACTGACTTACCTGTAACATCCCTTCCATGTCAAGCTGCATTAATTCTGTCTGATTCATTTGAAGAAGTGCTAATCCTACTCGAAACACTATTTCTAAACCCTGATGAAACAAATTAAATGAAACCAAATTTGTTTTACTCTTCATCATCAAAAACAAATCATTCAAAATAACACTAAGATAAACATTTAGGAATCTAAACTAGGGATTGGCAAACACTTTCTGCAAAGAGCCAGATAGCAAACATTTTAGGCTTGGTGAGCCATCCGGTCTCTGTCACAACTATTCAACTCTGCCTCCATAGCTCAAAAGCAAACACAGACAACAAACAGGCAGGGCTGCATTCCATAAAAACTTTATTTATAAATAGAGGTAACAGGACAGATTCGTCATAAAAATCATAGCAGATCAATAAGTGACCTGCAGTTTTTCAACTCCAGTCCATAAGTAATTTAGATAAATTATATCCCAAGATGTACTTGGTAACAATTAACATTTGGTTTAGAGAACAAAAGACAAAGGATCACTGACAATGTGTTCACGGACTAAAATAAAATTATACTAATTACTATTTATTTAAATACCAGATGTACTGCAACAATATTAACTATAAGGCAATTTTACCTCTCATAACTCTTACTGTACCATTGAGGAGGTGATAAACAAGTTTAAGAGGGCTAGCTCTCTTCACTGCCTATGTTTCAATCATGTGTAGTATAATCACATATATGTACATCTCTGAACAAGCTCCTAAACCTTTCTGTAAGTCTCAGCTTCCTGATCTATGAATTACAGAATAAACAGAGATAGTGACAGTTTCTACCTCAAAGGTCTCTAATAACATTTACATGAGATTTTTCATATAAGCGGTTTACATGGGGCCACAGGATTCCTTATTACTCTCTTTACTGTCCTGTTGTAATTAGCTTGATGAGCCCTGTGCTCACCTCTTGTTCCTAGCCTGCTCATTACTTACCTCAGACATAAAGATATCAAATATCCTTGTTGCAATCGGTAATGGAAATGTTGTAAGAAAGATAGTCAAAAACCAGGATGATGCATACATTGAGGTATGAAAACTCTGAGACTGAAAATGTACAAAGAGCTCAGGAAGATGTTCCTGGAAGGAAGAAAAGAATTAGTTAAACCCAGATGTGGTGGCACACACCTGTAATGCTATAAAAAAAAAAAAAAAATTAGTTACAACATTAGTAAACACTAAATTAGTAAAATTTAGTGTTTTAAATCATATCATTATGATTAGTCAATACAAAACCAAGATAAAACCAAACACAGTCAGGCAGGGTGGTTTATGCCTATAATCCCAGCTACTCAGGTAATTGGGCAACACAGTAAAAACCCAATGAGAATGACAGAATGAGAGAATGGGGGGTGGGGGGAAGAAGGAAGGGTCAATCAAAGCATAATACCAAACAGCTAGACATAGAAACTGACATATTGGGGCTGGGGATTTAGCTCAGTGGCATAAGTGCCTGCCTTGCAAGTGCAAGGTCTTGAGTTCGATCCCTTATTAAAAAATAAATTAAAAAAAAAAGAAACTGACATATTCAGTATGGTGGCTATTACCTGGTAAGAGAAGGTAAGATGTAGACTTGGAATTTGAATACAGTATATCCATAACATCTGATTAATAAGAAAAACTGATATTATATTTAAACCAAGTACCCATTCAACTCTAAACACTATTCAGTGGTCATGTGATGCAATGTTTATATGTTTAATTTTGTTGGTGGGTACACAGCTGTCTGATGTTCTCTAACCTTTTCTGTAAAGTATGTTTCTTCTTTCTTTTTTTATTCCTTTTGACACAGGGTCTTGCTATGCAGTTCAGGTTGGTTTTGAATTCACTAGGTAGCCTAGGTTGGCCTTGAACTCACAGTGATCCTACTGCCTCAGGCAACTGAGTGCTGGGATTACAGATGTGTGCTGCTATGTCTAGTTATGTAAGTGATATTTCCAAAAAAATTTAAAGAAAAGAAATGCTATACTAAAAAACATTTAGGTGCCACCTGCCACTGATCATCTATTTTTATCTTCTTATGGAACAAGAAAAACATGCAAATTACAGGTACTTCAGTAATTCAAAACATATATCATCTGATTTACATATCTCATCCTTTCCACCACACAAAAGAAAGAGTACTACATAATTCCTATAGGTAAGACCACCAGGAAGAGGATAATCAAATGAGAATATTTATACCTTTGTATTATAAGAAAATATGCTAAAATTGTTCATATCATATAAAAATATAACCCAGAAAGGTAACATATTTCAAAGGTACTTTGATTTGGTTTTGATTCTATTCCTATTTTCTCCATCCTCATGCATACCAAACATTTGACTCTTAAACTATCAACATAAAATGATAGAAATATTATGCCCACCAAAATACTATAGACTATCAAAAAGCAGGTTAAAAAAAAAGGAAAGCAAAGGAGAGGACTGAAAGAGACACTACAGACAGTTATGAAATAAATAAACTGGTCAATACCAGTGTCACAAAGCCCCTGGTTCCGAGTTCAGACTAGATTAACAGTAATAAGATATAACAGGAGGTATGGAAATTCATGCATGCATGCAGTAAGTTACAGTACATCTGGCAAAAATGCTTAAGGTTTAAATAAGAAAACTACAGCCAAGTCCCAAATGTATTTTACCTACAGATAGCACCTCATTGGGAAGTAGGCCCAGTGTTATGGCTTGTGTCTATATGTCACCCCAAAGCTTCATGTAGTCATAAGTGGGGCTTTTTTCAGAGGTGGCTGAATCTAAAGTGTGATGCTGGAATTGATTCATGGTACAGTACTAGCTCCAAGGGCACTAGGATTAAGGTTATGAGTGGCACCCACCCAAAGTAGTCTGGATAAGGTAGAAGAGGCAGAAAGATGCTGTTAAGGTCCCTTGCTTGCTTGTTTTTGCTGTTTTCTGCTTGCCATGAACTGGTTCTCCTCTGTAATGCTCCTCTGCTAAGCCACCCTGTCTTGGAGCTTGCCAAATGTAGACTGAACTATGAGCTAAATAAACCTTTTTCTTCCTTTAACTTTGGGTGTCATTTATTTTGGCTCAGCAGTGAGAAAAGTAACTAAGACACCCAGTCATGTATTAAATGACCAATGAATGATCATGTGATTAGAGTACCAATCTTTTTCAACTGCTTTAATATTTCTAACATTAAATTTGCTAAGATGTCACTCAGATCAAGATGACAAAGATACAAAACTGCACTTTTACCTGTATCATGCATTCAAACTGGTACATACAAAGGCCCAATTCTGCCATACTTGGTTTAAAAAGTTCACGAAGTCTATAATCTTGCATTAATTTAACAAATACACAGAAAGCTTCTTCTTCTGGCATCTGTATTAAAAGAAAAAGTTAACACAGGTTACTATTCTGTGATGCACAAATAAACCAAATTATATTTAACCAAAGTACTTACTTACCTAACCATAAACACTACTTTGAATGTTACATGAAGCAATGTCAAGAGGAACTGACAAACAAGAGTCAGGAGGTTCAAGGTTCCTATTCTGAGAATGAAAAATCAGACTAGTCTTACAGCCTCTGAGATGAACTTTCTCAACTTGCTTAATTCATCAATTCAACCAACAAATACTCATTTAGAGTCAGGTATTTTTCTTTTTCCAAGATATATGTATCAGTAAACAAAGACACTACTATCTCTGCTTTTCAAGGAGCTTGCAATTTATAGAGAGAGGAAACAGGCACAATACAAAATTAAAAAAAACATATATATATATAGTGGAAATGCTATGGAAAAATAAGTAGCATAAGAGGCAGTGTTGGGGAGACAGTGTTATCTTTGTAGGTCAGGGAAGGTCTCTTCAAAAGGTAACACTTGAGCAAAATTCTGAATAAAGTGAGGCAGAAAAGAATACTTCTAGAAGACAGAAGAGTATAAAGGTCCTAAGATACAATCATGTTGGCATGCTCAAGGAACAGCAAACAGGAGACTACCAAACTAGCATGATGAAAATAAAATCTATGTAAGAACTCCTTAGAATATGCCAAACAAAAGGATGAAAACATAATGAAATCAGATTATATTTATATTGCTCTAAAAACAAAAAGTAGTAATCATGTTATGAGGAGAGGTTAGGTTCTGGAGGAGAAATAATAGGCAACCAAAATATATAGGCTTTAGAGGTTATCATATGATTTTTGACTTTCAAGTAACATGAAAAGTCTTGAGGATACTGACAGGCGATATGTTATAACATTAACTGTTAAAAGAACTTACAAAATAAGTTTTCAGATGATCCTTACTTGGGATTTTAAAGTACCAATTACAATAACACCCAAAAATCTCTAAGGTAACTGTTGCAAATGACAATACATTGTTCCTGCCTTCAACACAGCCATGGGTCAGGGGTTTAGCTCAGTGGCAGCTTAAGAGAGAAAACATTCTTTTTGTCTTGTAGTATAAATGTGGCTCTCCTCTTCAGTAGTTACTTTTTCTCCCACAGTATTGCAAAGAGCCAATGGTTAGCAAGATATTATGTCCCCCGTGCAAGGTCAACATCAAGGGTTCAATCCGTGGTAAAAAAAAGAAAAGAAAAAAGAAGAAAAAAAAAAAAAAACAACCAGCACTATGGACAGAAGCTAGGAGTTACTCTTGGCAAAACCCACACTTCCTTCTAACCAATACACCCACAATTCTGCCTTGGAGATCATCCCTTTAAATCCTATGAATTCCTCCAGCCCCAAGGTTTTATGTCACCAAGTAGCCCAGGATCCCAGATCTCCTAACCCTATATAGTTCTATTATCCCCGTAATGTAATCCCATTTACAATCTTCTACTTACATCTTCTGTCTCTTTTCCAAATATTCTTTTTGTCTTGTAGCTAAAATGTGGCTCTCCTCTTCAGTAGTTACTTTCTCTCTCACAGTATTGGAAAAAGCTAATGATTAGCAAGCTATTATGTACCCCCTTAAACCTAAAGGCCGCTTCCACGTCATTAATCTCCCCTGCTCTCTGAAGCAAATACCAATCAGTATGTATCACTCAGTTGCTCTGTGGTTTTATTTTTTTCCTCACCATCTAAAGGCTTCTGGGCCACCATGCCATGCCACCACCACCCCAAGCAGCTCCCTATTTCCCTGGCCCAGCAAATCTTTGACTTCCTTTCTTCTACTGAGCCTGGTAGGCTGTTACTATGAGTTTGGGCTCTAAAGCCACAACAGCTGAACTCTCAGTTTTTCGACTCTGTAACTGTAAGACCTTGGACAAATTATAGAACCACTATCAGCAGACCTACTATCTTTTTTTTCTTTTCAACCTGCTGTGCTAACTTTGCAGCTTACTGTTATATTTATTCACTTCCTGAAACCCACAATTACTTTCTCCTTTCTCTCTCTCCCTCCCACTTTCTCCATCCGTAAAAATTCAAGTCTACACTTACATTTAGGCAACATCGAGTGGCAGAAGAAAAAAAAAAAAAAAACTTAGCCATGCTGGCTGGTTTCACTTTGAATTCAAGACCACTAATTCAAGACCATTACTTTCAATGGATCTTTAATACTGTCTAGTATGCATTATGCTCCAAAGTCAATTACTCTAATTTTAAACTTTCTTCTCAGTTCTCACTTTTGTATTTGTGGGTACATGATATTGGGAACTGAACCCACACTATAACTTTACCACTGAACTACATCACCAGAGTCCATTTCACTTTTTACTTTTAAGATAGGGTTTCAATAAGTTGCCTAGTCTGGCCTGGAACTTGTGATACTCCTGCCTCAGTCTTCCAAGTAGCTAGGATTATAGGCCTACACCACCACACCTAGCTCAGTGTGACTCCTGTTCCATCTTCTAACACATCTTTTCCACTCAAAGTTTTTATTTTTTTGGTTTTGAGACAGTGTCTTGATATACAGTTCAGGCTGGTCTTGAACTCACTATGTAGCTTAGACTGTCTTGAATTCACAGTGATCCTCCTGCCTCATCCTTCTGAGTGCTGGGATTACATGCACTTGTTACCACATTCAGCATTCTTCATTCAATTCTAAGCTAATGATCTTATTTACTATTTCAATTTTTAAAAAACAGAGGCAATGAGAAAAAAAATTCCCTCACTTTCATACCACCAGATTACCACCTCTACTTGCACCTGTACTTTTCCCTAATTCCTGTCTCATTTTTCCAACCACCCACTTAGTGTCGGGGGTTTAGCTCAGCTGCATAAGCGCCTGCTTGGCAAGCACAAGATTGTGAATACGATCCCCAGTACCCCCCCCAAAAAACAAAACAAAACAAAATTGCCCACTTAATAGCTAGGCATGATGGTACACACATATAATCCTTAAGAGGCTGAGGCAGGAGGAGTGCCACAAATTTTAGGCCAACTTGGGATATATAATCAGTTCAAGACTACTCTGAACTACACAGCAGGACAATGTCTCAAAAAAACAAAACAAAAAACCTGAAAGGCTGCCCACTTAACAGCTCCATGTGGATGTCCAATAAACACCTCAATTCACACACCTCATTTCCTACTCTGCCATTCCTTGCTGCCCCTAAGCTTTTGCTCAAAACTCTTCAAGAGTCATTACTGATGCCTTTTTCTCTTTTACTTCACATTCAATGTATCACTAAATTCTGTCAACTCTATATTCAATGTTCAGGAATCAAGACCTTTTCACTCCAAACACCCAGTCCAAGCCACCACAGAGAAGGACTACTCTATTTTCTGAATACTGCAAGTGCTTCTTTGCTGGCCACTCTGCTGCCTCCCTCGCACTTCCCCTCTCCCTACAGTCCTCCTCCGCACAGCATTAATACTGTCAGTGATCCTTTCAAAGCACAATTAGAACATTTTACACCACTCATCAAAATACTCTGGTGGCTTCCCACATCCTCATTTTACAAAATCCTACGTGGTGTGATCGCTTACTACAAACTTCTTTCCTCCACCTCCCCCCTTCCCCATCCAGGCATGGTATGAATGAATCAATTAATCTCTTTCACATCTTACAAGAATTTCTTGTGTATCAAATAGTTTCTTTTCACTCATCCTCTTCTCATGCAAGAATACTGGTATGAGAACAGGGGGAGGGTTTTTTAACGGTGATGTTTTAAAAATAAGGTGGGTGGCTTGACTAACAGACTAAGTGACACACATAAATATGAAGAGCAATCACTTGCTGTTTTGCAATCACTCTTTCCTATTAGAAAGTATAATCATGACAACCAAGGCCTAGAGCAATGTGCTGCTACATATTTTGCCTATAACATAAAGCCAATTAAAAAACCCATGTCTCTTATAAAGGTCTAATGGGCATTAAAATATCTAATTTTATAGAAGGGATATAAACATATATCTAACACTTTTAATCATGTTTATATAATATACACTTAACTTGGTAAATTTCTTCAGACTGAGTTACACTGCTAAACTAAAGTTGTAGGAGACAATATAGCATGGGGTATAAAAGCATAAACTTTAGAAAGAGAGATGGGTTTTTGAATATGGTTCCACCACCCTTTCCACCCCACGACCCTAGACCATTAAGAGGTTAGTGTGGCAGGAGATTAGCTGTCACTGACAATACAAGCCGGGTCAATCCATCACTGAAATGCCACTGATGAATTCAATCGTGGTGGTGCTCCTTGAAATAAATATCATACCGTGACTGTCTGCAGAATTGTGGTGGAAGGTCTGATAGCTGCTTAGAGTACCTAAGAGAGCTAGGGCACTTGTCAGATTCACCAAAGTAGGGAAAAATTGTCCTTTAGTTGCTCAGTAGAGATGACTCCTACAAGTTATTTTGGAGCTAATATGAAAGCAAAACTTATTTGTGACAGAAATCTCTAGATTGACAATAAGAAGTTCAATAATGAAAGACATACCAATATTAGCCAATGGCAAATTAAGAGTCACATATATACCTCAGCATTAGCAAACGTAGTTTTCTATTATGTTAATCAAGACCTAATCCCACCTTCAGCACTCAGGAGGCTGAGGCAGAAGGATCACTGTCAGTTTGAGGCCAGTATAACTACATAGTGAGACCCTATCTCAAAAAATACAACAAAAGGTCAATATAATACCTACTAGTAGTTCTTATAACACAAAATAAAAATTAGGCACTTTCATTATAAACAAGTCTCTGACAGCAGGTTTATGCTACTCAAAAAAGATGTACAGAGGCTGGGGTCTAGCCCAGTGCAGCAATGATAAATCAAATGTGCAAGGCCCTGGGCTTAATGTATGTGTATGTGTGTGTGTGCGCGTGCATGTGTATTATACTTACAGGGTTTCAAACCTCAGGTAAATTGAAAAATTGAGACACTAAAGTATTAAGAAACAAGTTCCTAATTTCTATTCTGCTTTTATCCACCAAGTTACATGACCTTGGGCAAGTCATTGAACTTTTGTTGCATGTCTACTATGTGTCAAATACTATGCTACATATTATTTGATTCAAGCCTCACAATAAGTCTGAATATAGGTAACACAAATTAAGAATCAGAGAAAGGTTAAATAATCTAGCCCAATTTCATTGAGCTAGTGCAGAAATGATATACAAAACCTAGCCTACATGGTTCAAATCAAGTTATCTCCAAAGTTCATTTTCAGGACTGAAATTCTGAGACTAAACAAAAAGCTAAATTGGTGGCTCTGAATCAAGGCCTGTAAGTTTGATGTAGCTGCTGGTTTCAAACGTGAGTCCAAAGAGAAGTCTTTCTAGGATCTGTTGGCGATTTCAGAGTTTTGGAAATGCAATGGTCAATTCATTAGAAAGAAATAGCTTCGAGCCTAATGCAGGCCTGAGAAGAACCCATGCTCTGAGGTTTGGCTACCAGAGGTCTGGCAACCTGGTGAGCCCAAAACTTAGTCAATTGTGTATTGAAGCTTTGATTAAAAAACAAAAAAAACAAACAACAAAAACCAAAAACCTAAAGACTTGGTTCTAAAGGACTTCTATGAAGAGAAAAAGACATGTGCTCATGATGGGAGGGTGGTACACCCCAATTCCAAAAGGAGAGAAGCTCCTGTGCTGGTGACCTTTCCAGACCTTGATGGGAAAATAAAGAAATGAAAGCTGAGGTCAGGTGAAGCCCTCTCTCCTGATGGGAGAACGTGAACTACCCAGCTCCTGCAGCACATTCACATATACAATCAGCATATGATTAAATTCATGGAGAGTTTAAGGGGAGGATGAGATGTGGAACAGGAAGAGTGGGCTCAGAGAAGAAGCCATGCCCCAAGTTTCTGTCAGCAAAAGGGAAGCATGGATGAGCCACCCTCACCTCTCCACCACTCCAGGAACCCCAGATAGGAGGAGCCCAAGCGCCTAGCACAATCTCCTACACCAAGGAACTGGCAGCCAATGCAGGAAACATCTGGGATGCATCAACGGGCTGATTCAGAGAAACACAGGAAAATGTCAACACAAATGAGCCAAATACAATCTCAGACCTCCAGCCAACACTGAACAAGTTCAGCAGACATAAACATAATAGGAATTAGGGGTTACACACCTGAAATTTCAACATAGTTGTTGTATTCTTTGGTTAATTTGACATACCAATGTCTGATGGTCAGCTATTTTTAAGATAATAAGATGCATTATGGTAGCCACTGTTAATTTCCCATCATCTTTTTTGAACTCCTGTATCATTTTCATTGTTTTGTTTGGTTTTATTGTTTTTCTTTTGTTTAGTTTTAACATGTCTAATGATCTGGACAGCTATTTTGAAGATAACAAGATGTATTATAGTAGCCACTGTTGATTTCCTACTATCTTTCTTTGAAGTCCTTATATCACTTTCACTGTTTCCTTTTGTTTGGTTTTATTTTGTTTGGTTTTAATCTTTTTAAAATAAAAAAATTTAAATTTAAATTTAAAAAGTTAAATTGTCCTTCCTGCTCCTCAATTCTGAAAACATCCTACCCCAAACATATTTCCAAGTAAGTCATTTCCAGTGTTATAATATCCTTGAGGCAGAAAAAGCAGTTAAGTTCCAAATGCAAATATGCACAACAAACTCTTAACTCCATGACACACAAAATCCCTTTATAAATTTCCAAAGATGTCATACAACATAAATAGGATGTTCATACTAACACTTTAATCATGTCCACATTGCTTGGGGAAAAGATAACTTTTCCTCATCCGTTAAATGTTAACAAATAATATTTAAAGGTACATAGAGATTTTAGTAGAATATTTTGGTATAATGTATATATCAAGAAGTTGAGGAGGTAGAGGTAGAACTTCGACTTCCAGTGTACAAGGCCCTGGGTTCAATCTCTAGTACCCACAAAAAAAAAAAAGGTTGAAATTTCATTTGGTGACAAACTACTATTATTTTAAGTCATTTTAATGTGTTCCTCTTTCAAAATGCAAACTAAAAAATAACTATGCAAACTATGCCTGTGAAAAAATATCCAATATCTATTTTTTTATTAAAAACAAAGCTGATTTTTATATCTTCACTCTCACCTTAATAAAAGACTTAGACAATACCTGTATTAACTTACCTGCATAAGCAATAATCCAACTATAAAAGCACTTCCTTGACAGTAACCAACCTCACGATCCACTAAAGAATATGCCTGAAAGTAAAAAATATCATATATTACACCTTCCTTCTCTAAAAATCTAAACTGGTGAAACAAGTAAAGCTTCTTTTGGAAAAGTTTTTGCTTCCTTATTACAAATGTTATCCCTTTTTGGGGGGATACTGTGGGTTCCTGAGACAAGGTCTCATTAAGTCGTTCAGGCTGGCCAGGAACACACTATGTAGCCCAGCCTGGCCTCGAATTCATGGTGATTCTCCTGCCTCAGGCTCCCAAGTGCTGGGGTTACAGGCATGTGCCACCATGCCCAGCTGTTCTCCTATCTTAAAATGTTCTACTACATAAAATTTCCTTTTCACAATTTCACAATTAGAAAATGGCAGCTCCTACAAGCAAAGAAAATAGAGGAATTTATAATGTACAAAAGCTTGAAAATCAAGTAAAATTTATATCTGATAAAGATAAAGCTAGAGTAAGGTTAAGGTAAAACACTGGCAAAACAAATAATTTAACAGGAAATTAGTATTTTACAGAGATAATGAAAAAAAAACCATAGGAAGGAAAAAAACATATTGAAGGAAGAATAAGAATGGCAAACCTTTCAAGTACTCACTCAGTCTTACCAACACCTGGCCACTGCAAGAATAACAATTTAGGGCCAAGGATTTAGCTCAGTAGCGTAAGCGCCTGCCTGGCAAGCGTGAGGTCATGAGTTCAATCCTCAGTACCAAAAAAAAAAAAAAAAAAGAGTAACAATTTGCTGGCTATATGAATATAATCATGTTAGGAGCCTAGGTGAACCTTACAGAAAGTAAGTTATTTATTTTTATAAGACCTCTCTATGGTATGTGATTAGTAGGTTAATTTTATTTCTGTCAACTAATACTGAATAACATAATAAATTTTCTAGTAAGTTCTCAAACTGGAGAGTAATGTTACACGTGAATTAAAGCAGAAATTAAGCTAAAAATCAATTTTAGTGCCAAAGCAATTGATTATTATGTTGGGAATTTACACTTCATCATGAGAAATGTATCATTTCAACTTTTTGAAAATTAATTTCATTTTTTTAAAAATGGATAAATTGAACTTACCTTCATTACATTAAATAAAACTTCCTGTCCAAGGCTATCTTTTTCTTTAAAAAAATTGTGTTCAGGATAAGTTCTAGCAATGTCTCTTCTGATCAACTTTTCACAAGGTGAGGTCATTTTTAGGAGTTCTGAATACTGATCCTTAATTGGCATACTTTGTGCACTGCATAAAAGTTGCCAAACTATTGCTCTAAAGTGGTGGGGTATCCCTTTACGAACAAGTTCCTAAAAAATAAAAATAAAATTTAAAATGTTAAATGAACCATTTAAGTCTCATACTTTACAAGCCAAAGAAGACTTACAGGGGGAAGGGTACTCGAATGAAGTAGAAATTTTTATCAAATTTGTAATTCATACAGTTAATTTTATAAAAAAAATTAGGAAACTTTTTTTAAAAAATTAAACTGGTAAGCTTTTTAACTACTAAGTCTATGATTTGGCCCTTTTATATATCCTGTTCTGGTAAGCACAGTACAAAGTCATAATTAAGTTCCTGTCTTTTCATTGAGAATGTGGCCTCTAACGTATCAAGGACTTCACTGTCCGTAGAACTATGAATGATAATAACACCAAACTCATCACATTTTAAAGGTCTGTTGAATGCAAAAAAGAAAAACACTGATGACTGATGGATTTAGGAAGTCACAACTTTATTTCTACATCTACAAATCAGGAAATTTAATTTTTAAAATAATTTTCAGCTATATATTTCTATATTGCTAAGACCTCTAACAACTAATTCCTACAAATGAGAACTTTTATGGGACACAAATAATTGAAAACATATAAAGAAAACTTGCTACATAGCTTGGAAATTACTAGAATGTTTGTTTTTCTAATCCTCTATTGACCTATGCCTGATACACTCTGCGATTAAGAGGAAGAATTTCAAAATAAATATGAATACCTTAACTTGCTTTTCCTTCTTTTTGCGTACATCTTCCCATTCATTAACAATTCTTCCCCAAAGAATCCAAGAATCTTCTTCAAGATGGCTGAGATTGCTAGAAGCTGATGAACTTGATACAAGAGAGGAGCCACTGTTTCTTCTAGAGCCATTTACAGATCTTAAAGACTTACTATCCGTCTCTAACAATCTGAAACATAAATAAAAATTGTTCACCATCTCATCTGATACTGGTACTAAAGTAGTAACGATATTATATTTAGAGCTTCCTTATACTTGCCACTGTTTTAAGACACAGCTTTAATAATATGCTTCATTTCAGTGATTTTTCAGTTGGCACTAATAACTGCTGTGTTTTTTAACTTAAGTATGGCAGTTTTGAAATTTAAAAATGGCAAATTATATTAAACATTTTGGTGCTATCAATCCCATCATTATTTCATTTCCATTAAAAATTCAAATCAGAGAGTCAGGCACAGTAGCCCCAGACCATAGTTCCAGCTACTCAGGAAGCTGACCCTAAAGTAAAAGGATCACTTGAACCTAAGAGTTCAAGACCAATCTAAGCAATATAGTAAGGTCTCTTAAAAAATTTTTTTCCAAATTATATGAAATCTGGTGAAAAAAAGTGGTTGGATGGGCATCAGGAAAAAAAGAACATATAGTTGGAGGAGGTACAACAAATTCTATGGAATGAGTAACTTTCCTATTATGTTTATAATGTGACCAGGGCTAAGTAAGGCAGAGCTATAGAAATTAACTAAACCCCTTCTTTGTTTTAAAAAAAAAATTGCTTCATATACACATAACTAATCTGCTCAAACAAAATGAATACACATACACACGTTAGCTATAATTCTATATTCTTCTGAGAAATAAAAAGACTGTGAAAACAGGACCACACTCCTACACAGTAACAACAGAGTATAGCTAAACAGGAGCTTCTTCCTTTGGATAAAGAAGGACTCCAACTTTCTCCTTCTTCATAACCTACTGTGTCTCCAAACTCTGGCCAACTAACAGCTGCTATTTATCAGTAAGCTTGGAATGTGAAACTAGGACCTCTTCACTTTTGAAATCCCTGTTGACTTTTGAGTCTGAAACATCATTTTAGGCCTCTTCTCTAAATAAAGACGGGTTAAAATAATCGCAAAGATGCAACCCACAATGCAATGAAATGCTGTATCTTTTCTTTCAGAAATGCACAGGTTATAAAGGAAATGTCTGTATCTCTATAAAAACAGACTGTAAATCATTCAAATAATAAAATAGCTATTTGTTTGTTTAATGTGGCTACTACTCACTACTTCAAAAATGTCAACTGCTTTAAAGCAAAAAAAAAATGCTCTCAATACTAATTTATAAAATATGAAAACTGATATAGCAAAGAGTAAGTCAAATAAATACTATTTTACAGATTACAGAACCACCTTTCGAGAGCCAGATTTATAACTTACATGTTATAAATGAACTCAGTGAAAAATACATTAACAATTTATTGAACTGAAATAAAATCATAAATGTATATTTTAAACTTTCCAAATTCCAGATATCATATTGTATAACACCATAATATAAATTAAACAAATTATATACTTAATTAGGCAAAGTTTAATGTATCTCCATGCTAAAAATAAGTTACACAATTTCCCAAATATAGTCCTAGACAAAAAATTACTAAACAGACAAATTAAACATTGACTAGTTATTTTTATTTGAAAAATAACTGTGATGTTTTACTTTAAATAGTTTTATATATATTATTTAAGCTCATGGTTTTTCTTGTGGAAAAATTTGTTCAAGTAATTTTCTGTATCATTCTAAAGAATTCTAAATGAGGTAAAGAAATTTTATTGCAATAACAAGAATCTAAATTCTTTACATACTTATTACTGAATGCTTGTGATATGCCAAATAATTAAATGGTATTACTACCACCAACAGACATGCATTTCAAAGAAACTAATGGTATTTACTAAGCTTCAAGTACAGTGAAAGTAGAGTTAAGAAAGTATATAATCAGAGGCTTTCACAGTGTCAGATTCACAGATTGCTGAGTTGTAACTTTTAGGATAATCAAGAATGTCAAGTGAATTCATGATTGGATCAGAAAACATTAAAGCAATTTACAGACAAAAAAACACTGAAATCATACACTGAATTATTCAAAGCTATGAGAAATGCTTAAAATGAAATATTCCAAATAAAGACATTACTCCTGTCTTATATTACATGCAAATACTATGCAAAATGGATGATAAAACATTGATAAATGGAACACAAGGAAGCACTAAACAAATGAAAGAAGTGACCAAGTAATTGAACTTTATGAAAATCTTAAATCTTTGCTCTTCAAAAGATACCATTAAGAAAATGAAAGATCAGGTGGTCATAATGGTGGACACTAATAGTAACCCTAGCACTCAGAAAGCTCAAGTGGGAAGATTTAGAGTTCAAGGCCAGCGTGGGTTACATGGTAAGGCCCTGTCCAGAAAAAAAAAAGAAAAAGAAAAGACAAAAAAAGAAAAGCTACAGACAGAAAAAAATGTTATTTATCTGAATACAGCCTGATACCCAAAATATATGAAGAAGTCTTGAAGTTAATAATTAAGCAAACAAACACTACAGTTTTAAAAACAGCCTAAATGCTGGGGATATAGCTCAGCGGCACAAGCAGAGTCTCAAGTTCAATTCTTGTTCTCAAAAAATAAATAAATAAAAATAGCTGAGCATGCACAAGACCCCAGGTTTAAACCCAAGCACAAAAATAAACAAATAAATAATGAAAGACCTAAACTGACACTTTCCAAAACATAAAAATCAAATAGCCACTGAACACCTGAAAAATGTTGAATTTGTTTATTAAGTGATGCATGTCATCAGGAAATGCAAGTTGAAACCATGCTAAAATGGCAGCATGGAGGCAGCAGATGCGTATAATCTCATGACTCTAAGAGGCTGAAGCAGGAGGATAACCAGTTTGATCCCAGCCTAGGCTCAAATAATAAAACTCTGTCTCAAAATCAGAAAGTAAAAAAGAGTTGGAAATGTAATTCAATGTGAAGGGTATGGTTTCTACCTCCAATACTTGAAAATAACAACAACAAAAACAAAGAACATACCAAGTACATATTAGTATGATCACAGTTCTAAGAACTGACCTCTGTTAGTTACTTTTCTCTCCTTGCTGAGACAATATACTCAACACTCAAAAAGGTGGTTTATTCAGCTTGTAGTTTGTAGAGGAAAGCTTTATTTAGCTCATTGTTTGTAGAGGTTTCAGTCCATAATCCGAGGGCTCCAAAGCAGGGTGGAGTGGCACAGGAGCAACAGCTCAAAGTGGCAAAAGACAGCAACACAGTAAGAGCAAAAGGAGGGGAGATCAAACGCCCCCATCGCCCCCCAGGTGAGTGTAATACAATAATCTCCTTGTCCTCCTCTAGTATAGGATGAGGATGTTTACAAAATGAGGACCCTAGCCCCTTGCTGAGTCCCTTCCTTAAACTTGTTCACTTTTCAAATTGATACAATGTATCAACCATTATATGACCGTACCAAAAACTCACCAGTATAGGAGGTATTGTAACTCTCATAAATCACTATCAAAAGTATAAAATAGTTATGACAACCATCACTGATTTCCTATCATCTGAAGTCCTATCATGCTTTTGTTCTTCAGTTTTGATTGGTTCTATCCTGTTGTGTTCTATTTGTTTTTATTATGTGTGAAGGTATGGACAACTTTTTTGAGGAAAGTAAGATATTATAGTAGCCACTGCTCATTTCCTGTTATCTGGTGATGAAGTCCTATAATGCTTTCATTCTTTTGAATGGCTTTATACTATTTTATTGTTTGATACTATTGTGTGTGACGGTATGGTCAACTATTTTGAAGAAAATAAGAGACATTATGGTAGCCACTGTTGATATCCTGTTGTCTTGCTGTGAAGTTCAGTGCTGCTTGCATTGTTCTGTTCTGATATGCTTTTGTTCTGTTTTGTTTTGTTTTATTCTCTTTAAAATAAAAATTTAAGTATAAAATAGTAACAA
Source organism: Dolichotis patagonum (assembly GCA_004027295.1). Classification (NCBI taxonomy): domain Eukaryota; kingdom Metazoa; phylum Chordata; class Mammalia; order Rodentia; family Caviidae; genus Dolichotis; species Dolichotis patagonum. The sequence goes on along the minus strand of PVJX010001383.1, from coordinate 141,380 downwards.
TGACTTTTTAAAAAACTGCACAGCAATTCTTTGTAAAGATTCACCACTATATAACCCAGCAAGTGAAACAAAAATAGGTGTCTAGAAAATATTTACAGATCAAAGTTTATAGACTTTATTCATAATAAGCAAAATCCAGAAATCCATATGTCTAGAAAAATAAATGATCAAATGATCAAACTGTAGTATATTCACTGACTGTAATACTACTCAGTGATAAAAAGAAACAAACTGGTGATACATGGACCAACATCTTATAGACATTAGTTTGAAAGAAGAAGCCAGATACAAAAAAATACACATTACATTCTATTTATACAAAGTTTAAGAATATAGAAAAACATACAGACATAGATTCTCAAGACTTTGTTAAGTAAAGAATTCTTAATTGTAACTCCAAAGTACAAGTGACAAAAGAAAAAGTCTAGAAGGTTCGAGTTACCATGTTACCATTTTCCCAGTTGCTAGACTTAAAATATTTGGAAATTATTGACTTTCAGGCAATGTGGCCCTTCACCACTACGTCAGAATACCTTAATTGGGCTGGGGATATAGCTCAGTGGCACAAGTGCCTGCCTAGCAAGCACAAGGACCTGAGTTGGATTCCCAGGACCAAAAAAACCCACAAAAATAAACAAACAAATACCTTAATTATATTGAAACTAGATGGCAATCTGATTAGGAGCCTTCCAGAGTTATTTCTGCTTCAGCAATAGGAATCAATCAGAGTACTAGATTCTGAGTACATATTTTATCAAGGCTTCTTATGCTTAGGGAATATGTAAATTCTTTTGCTTCAGGCTATAACTAAGTACAGTCATGTATCCCTTAATAATGGGATAGGTTCTAAAAAGTACATTGCACTCTGAGGCAGGAAGATCTCAAATGCAAGCCCAGCCTGAGCATTTTAACAACTTGATGAGACTCTTTCTAAAAAAAAGAGAAGAAAAATAGAGAAAGGAACAGTGACTGAGGATATATAGAAATGGTAACATAGTATTAAGTCTTTGGGCTAATAAAAAATCTATTCTCAGATCACATGGATTCACTGTCTTGCATGGATTTTTATGAAGGATAGGTGATATGTAAAGCACTTTTCTACCATGTTTGAGACCATAGGTTTGATCCCCAACAGAAGGAAAAAGGGAAGTTTGTGTATGGAAGTATGTATGTGATAAATACCAAAGAAAAAACCTCTTTAAAATACTATGATTGAATATATAAAAGAGAAGAAAAAGAATGGGGGTTTGCAGTTTCAAGTACTTGGAGCACATCCATGTAGATATGCAAAGCAACCAAATACACAAGTGTAATAAAGTTCAGGAAAAAAGTGAAAACTAAAAATAAAAATACAGTAATTTGTAAAGAGCTGACATTAAGTTTTTGAATATCTATTGTATTCAGCATAAAGTTTTCTATGTATACCACAACAGAATGAACAACTGATCAAATTGGTAATTTATAAAATGTTAAGATAATTGATTAGGAAATCTGTAAGGAAAAATACTACTAAAACACACACAAACACATGCATGCACATACACAAAAGCTAACTACACTGGCACATAGAAACTAAAAACCCTTCTGGAGCAACTTTTCAAATATGAAGTTCAAATATCTCTTACAATGTCACACCATAAATGAGACATGAACATTCTGGGAGGAGATAACTTGTCAGCTACAAAAGTGGTAAATAAGTAACATTTATTTTATTCCATTCCGGCTCTTTTAACAAAATACTTTTAGAGGGCTGGGGATTTAGTTCAGTGGCTCAAATGCTTGCCTGGTAAGCACAAGGTCGTGAGCTCAATCCCCTGTACAAAAAAAACACAAAAAACAAAACAAAACAAAACCTTTAGATTGCATAATCAATTATTAAAACTAGACATGAAACCAACTAGCCAGCCTCTCTGGTAAGTTGTGCAAGCCATGTAGGTTCCAGCAAGAGAAAAGTCAGCGCTTCCTGAGAAGTGGCCATGCTGGGACTGGGAAGACCGAACAAGAAGCCAACTAGCCAGCCTCTCTGGTAAGCTGTGCAAGCCGCATGCGCTCCAGGTAGAGAAAAGTCAGATGGAGGACAAGCTGAGTTGATAGTAACTAAGGTACATAAAGCAACTAAATGCTTTGGTTGATTTCACAGGCTTGGGGCCAATGGTCTGGGCATCTCTTGGGAGGATGACGGTATGCAATATAGCAAATATAGGGGATTTCCTTCTATCTTGCCTTTGAAGGCCAATATTGTTTTGTTTTGCTTTGTTCTGATTAATTTTTTGCTTTATTCAATATTCTGTTTTGACTGGTTTTATTCTGTTTTGGTTTTGGTTTGATATTGTTATACCTGATGGAATGCAACAACTATTATGAAGATAACAAAATATACTATGATAGCTATTGCTGTTTTCCTAATATCCTGCTTTGAGTTCTGTACCAATTTTCTTGCTTTGTTTTGATTGGCTTTGTTCTGCTTTGTTTGTTGGATGTTACTATCCTTAAAATTAAAAAAATTAAAAATAAAAACAGACATTTATTGCTGACAGCTCTGGAAACTGAAGAGTCCTCAAAATGCCAATACAGTAGGTACACAGCTAGAGCCTATTCCTCATAAATGACATCTTCTGTGTCTCATCACATCCTGAAAGGAACCAAAGATCTCCCTAAAGTTTTTTTTCTTTTCTTTTTGGTTTTTTTTTTGAGACTAGATCTCATTATGTAGTTCACACTGGGCTTTTATCCAAAGTTGGCTTCGAAATCAGCAGTCTTCTTGCTTCAACCTCCAGAGTTCTGAGATTACAAAGGTGCACCACCATGCCTGGCTTCCTAAAGTATTTTGGGGAGTTTGCTTTTGTTTTCTGTTCTGTTCATTTTTTGAGTCAGATTCTCACTGTGTAGTCCAAGTTGGCGTCCTACCTCAGCATTCCAAGTGCTGGGATTGTAGGTGTGACCTACCACACTGGGGTCTAAAGCATCTTTTATAAAGGCATTCCTATTTATAAGAGTGAAGCTTCCCAAAATCCCAACCTCTTAATATCACATTTCAGATTAGACTTCAACACATTAACATTGGAGAGGCACAAATATCAGATGGTAGTAAAGCTACATGCCTGACTCAAAAGTGTCATGCTCTTTCATAGTATATCAACAAATTTACTCTTTCATATTAACAAATCTGTGTCCCAGAGTAACAGAAATAACTTTAGAATTAAGAGTAAAAACAATTAGGAACAAGTCAGCATCTTGCAACAATCAGCCATGCTGGAACTTGGGGGACCGACCAAGAAAGCAACGAGCCATCCTTCCTGGTAAGTGACGGCGCCAGCGAGCCGTGGGCATGCCAGGGAAAGAACAAGTCAGCATTTCCCAAGAATCAGCCATGCTGGAACTTGGGAGACCAACCAAGAAAGCAAGGAGCCAGCCTTCCTGTTAAGCAGCAGCGCAAGCAAGCCTCAGGCGCACCAGGGAGAGACTAAGTCAGTGTCTCCCATGAGCCTACCAGCATACAGGCTGAGAATGAAAAATCCTGTGTGCCCCACCCCCAGCAATTGGATGGTTTCAAGGACAGCCAGAGTTGATAGCAACTAAGGCACATAAAGCAACTAAATGCTTGTATTGTTGGGTTGATTATGCTGACCTGGGGCCAGAGGTCTGAACATCACTTGGGAGGATGACAGTATGCAATGTAGCAAATATGGGGGGTTTCCTTCTATCTTGTCTTTGAAGGCAAACATTGTTTTCACTGTTTTGCTTTGTTCTGATTAATTATTTTTGCTCTATTGGATATTCCATTTTAATTGGTTTTATACTATTCTGTTTTTGGTTTGATTTTGCTATACCTGATTGAATGGACAACAACTGTGAACATAATAATGGCACCTATATTGTTATCCTGGTAATCTGCTCTGAAGTTCTATACCAATTTCACTGCATTGTCTTGATTGGCTTTGTTTTGTCTTGTTTTGTTGTATTTTACTTTCTTTAAAATAAAATTCATTAACTAATTAATTTAAAAAGAGTAAACATAATTAGCATTGGAATAGGAGACAACTGAGAACACAAAAGAATGCTGCCTAAATAGCAAGAATGCAGGTCTGAAAAACAGATTGTTAGTTTCTTTAGGATGAAGACTCAGGGAAAGTTAATACATCCAAAATTCTAATCAGAAACATAGTTTGGAGATTATACGGAAAACTGATTTTTAAAAATCCTCAAAGAAAAGCAAAAGATCTTTAGTTCCAATAAAGATCTAAAGGCTTTGCTATTACTTCAAATACACGAATTCTTGACATAGAGACTTGAAACTATCTACTTTCCTTGTAAATTTTTCACTTCCTTAATGTTGCTAGATGACTTATGGACAGTATTCTCAATAAAACTGAGGCTATGCTATGTTCATAAAATTATAAACACATGAATAATAGATTATCTAGATCTGCCCAACAAAAATACAATGCAAGCCACTTACAATTCTTTATGTTCCAGGCAGCCATATTTGTTTTTAAAAGTGAAATTAATTTTAACCTTTTATCAAATATAGTCAAAATATCATTTCAACATGTAATAATTTTTGAACTAATGATATCCCATTTTCAAATCAAGTCTTCAAAATCATGTATATTTTACTCTTACAGGTCAGCCACATTGTAGGTGCACAACTACCATAGGGCTACTGGTATGGTAGTAATTGGCTACCATCTGAACAGTTCAGGTCTACATGTTGGTAAGATACAAAGACATTTAAATTAAGGCTTCAAAGATTCCTGCTCACCATATTTTTAAAAACAAAATATATTTTACTTAGTTTAAAGGAACTCCTTCCAGCCATGAAGTCACACACCTGTAATCCCAGCACTCTGGAGGCAGAGGCAAGAGGATCACCATGAAATCAAGACCAGCCTTGGTTACACAGCAAGATCCTATCTCAAAAAAACCTAAATAAATAAGTAAACAAACTCTCATTTCTTCATTCTCATCTCACACCATGAATATGCTAAAAAGTAAAATCTGATTCCAAGCAACAGAAAGTTAAAGGAAACAAATATGGTTACAATGCCAAACTTCTAAAAGACACAAATAACAGCCCATTCAAAATTTTAATTAACATTATTTCCCATCAGAATTAAAGTGTATTTCTATTACAGTTGAAACCTACCTCCTTAAGTTCATCTCTACCAATGCCTTTGTGTTTTTAAAGCAAAAAAGAAACAAACATTTAACACACAGAGGATGAGGAAACCTGTCTTATTTGAACTTTATCAATTATTAACTTCAAACAGATCTTTGACATTGCACTGAACCATTTCAACACATTTTTCTGGGGTGGCCATAAGACATTTTGAAAAAATAATAGCTACTATAAAAATATGGGAAAGAGAAGGATTTCTATAAGGGATTTGATATTTTTGTGTTTCTTTTAAAATATTATTTTTATATCTTCTGAATCAAAGAGAGTTAAATAAAATTTCATCTACATTTGAGGAAGGAAAGAGTAATCCCAAATAAAACATTAATTGTTATGTTACAAGTAGTAACTGGCCCATAATTTTTCCATTACATATGTAACATATATCTTTATTGTAAATCACAGAAATAGAGAGAATTTTAAATTAATATTCTGACAGTGTTTCTCAGCATTAACAGTGGTAGAGTCTTAGTGTTACAGACAGCTAGTTAGAAATATTATAGGCAGTCAGACAGGGCTAAGCCCTCGAAGCCAGCACAGAGGACCAGATGTCTAGCGACCTTGGAGGAGACACACACCTCTTGCTGTGGGCCAGACCTCAAGATAGAAGGCAAAACAAGTACAACCACACCCTTAAGTATAAACCTTAGGAATTAGGTATGGATTACCTTGAGAAACCAGGGGTCACCATCCCAGCCCTCTATGGGAGGAGTCACTAATTCATTTAAGAATGGTTGCTTCCCCATTTGTCCCTAATTTAGTCAGCTTTACCTAAACAATTAAACTTACTAGTTGACCATAGCTCTGTGCCACCTCAAGCCTGTCTACCACACAAGTTCCCAGTTTCCCCACCTTCAGACCTGCCTCACATCGTGGTTTTACTCTATAAAAATCCCTAGAAAATACAGAATCTTTGGCAACCTACTCAGGACCCCTTCTGTCTCTCTCTCAGACAAAAGCTTTCTTTCTCTCAATAAATATTTCTACTCTTAACCTCTGTTGTTCCTAAAATTTTCTTTGATTTTAGAGAACACGAACTTGTACCGGACATACGGTAGGTTGGGAATGTTGGTTCCCTATATCTGTAGGACAGAAAAGGAAAAAAAGGCTGTACCTTAGTTAATGTCACTTTGTTTTATTTTTTTATTAAAGTTGGACAGGTGTGTTGCGCTAGAATTATTCTAAAGCAAAACAAGATGACATGATATTCACTCAATCTTTACACATAAATTCTTCAAATGTACTCCAGGTTTTTACTGATTTGAAACAATTACTGCATACACACCACATACACATGCATGTGCATGCACAACTCAAAATTTGAGCACAAGAAAAAGTTAAAAATTTTTAATTCTTCAACAGCAGAAAAGGGTGACAACCTTCTGTTCCTTTTATTTCTTGAAAATCTCTATTTTTGTTTTGGAGCAAGGTATTGAAACCAGGGCCTCTGGCATGGTGGGCACATTCGCTTCTTATAACCTATAGATCCAGTTCTAAAATCTCTTTTCTAAACACCTTTAAACAATTCTAGTAATTTTTTCTTTCTTTAAGACAGGTTCACCCTATATAGCTCAAGCTAGCCATGAACTCACTATGTAGCTCAGGCTGGCCTCACACTGTGGCAATCCTCCCTCCACCTCCTGAGTGCTGGGATCATACGTATGTGCCTCCATGCTGGGCTTTTTTTTTTTTTTTTTTTTTCATTCTTAACATACAAGTTAAAACACATTTACTATCCAGGAGTAAACTGTAAATAGCTTGGGAATAAGTCTGTCGATACAGTACCAACACTTCACTTGTAACAATTTTTGACACCGATAGTATGAAGATGCCTTAAAAACCTAAAACTAGAAATTCCATTTAACCCAACAATTCCCCTTTTAGGTATCTTCTCGAAAAGAGTAAAAGCCATCTCATCACAGTGATACATACATACCTAACTTTACAGCAGCATAACTCATAACAGCTAAAGTCTTGTAACCAAGCCTATGTATCCATTAACATATAAATGGATAAAGACAATATGGTATTCCCACATGGAATACTATTCTAAAAATCTTCAGTCGCCAAAGGACTTCTGTCTAGAACTTATAAAGAATTAAAAAAAAAAAAAATCAGACCCTCGAAATTCAAAGACCCAATCCAAAAATGGGCATCTGAAATGAATATAGTTCTCAGATAAATACATGAAAAAATGTTCATCATCATTAGTCATGAGAGAAATGCAAATTAAAACCACACTGAGATTCCATCTCACCCCAGAAAGAATGGCCAGGATAAAAAAAAAAAAAACTACCAACAATAAATGCTGGAGAGGCTGTGGGGGAAAAGGAACTCTTTTGTACTGTTGGTGGGAGTGTAGACCGGTGCAACCACTGTGGAGGTCAGTCTGGAGATTCCTCAAAAAGCTGGGTTTGGAAGTCCCATTCGACCCAGCTATTCCACTTCTAGGCATATTCCCAGAAGAACTGAAAACATCATACCACAGTGATATATGTGCACCCATGTTTATAGCAGCACAATTTGTAATAGCCAGATCTTGGAAACAACCTAAGTGCCCATCAACTGAGAAATGGATAAAACAGTTGTGGCATTTTTATACAATGGAGTACTACTCAGCTATAAAGAATGACCACATTGAGATATTTATAAATAAATGGACACAACTTGAGACCATACTCATAAGCAAAATAAACCAAACTCACATGTGTAAATATATAGTCTCCCTAGTATGAGAGTTGGTAAGAGTATGTAAGATTTTATGGTAATCATGATTTCCCATTTCATTGCTTTGAAGCCTTTCAATGTTTTCATTCATCAGTTGGAATGGTTTTATTCTGTTTTGTTTGACTTTATTACGCGTGATGGTATAAACAGCTGTTTTGAAGAAAACAATACATTATGGCAGCCACTGCTGATTTAATATCGTCTTGCTTAGAAGTCCTACATGCTTCTACTCTGCTATTACCATCGGTTCTATCATGTTGTGTCTTACTGGGATTTTAATGTATGTGATAGTATAAACAAAATTTTTTATTGAAAATGAGATATTATAGTAACCATTGATCATAGTTATTCAGTTCAGAATGTCCTGTAATTCTTTCATTCTCTTGAATGGTTTTATACTATTTTGGTATGTTTGATATTATTGTATTTGAAACTATGCTCAACTAAAGCAGAGAAAGATATATTTTGATAGCTACTGTTAATGTCCAGTTGTCTTATTGTAAAGTGCTGTGTTGCTTATGTTGTTCTGTTCTGATCTGCTCTGTTCTGCCCTCTTTTGTTTTATTCTCTTTAAAATAAAAAAAAAAAATCTTCAGTTGCTTGTAGGAAAATAGATACACCTGCAGACCATAATTTTAAGTAAAGTAAATCAGACAAACAAGCTTAAATATCATAGAATTTCTCTTATATGGGAAACTAAAGTATAAATAAAGAGGGAAATAAAAGATAATAGGAAGTAAAGAGAGGTTTCTCAAATTGGGGGGGGGAATCAAGAGATGCAAGGAAGGAGGGAAGCAGAGAGGGACACAAAATGAAAAAAGGAATTAAAATGTGTTATGTACATGTACTAGCTCTATATAAGGAATGCTACTGGGGACCATGAATTGACAATGGCTAATTCTGAATAGTTCCCTAAGGGATAAATGGAGGCTTGGGATTATGATATCCTTTTGAAATTTCCCATTAACTCTTGGGATGGGCCATCCTCCCCAACCCACTAAGAATAAATTAAAACTAAACTGAGACTTTAAACTAAGACTACAAAGATGAAAAAAAACACTCCAGAGCAAGATCCTTCTTAGTTTAAAATCATCTCCACCCTCTTGAGTCATTCCACATTTATTAGTAGCTTGCAGTAGCATCTAATCTTCTGCAGACCTAGAATCTTCTCCTAGCCCTTCCTATCATTGAATACACCCATTACATTGTACATACTCAATAAATAGTGGCTGGTTTGGAATATCAGAGTCATTGCCCATCTTGAGACATTAACCTCCCAGCCCCCATCATGCATTACTAAATTTGTCTCTGTTTCTTATTTTATCCTTTGCCATACCCCTTATATAGGCAATTGGGGATCTTGACTAAGTTCCTGATAGACTGTAAATATTAGGCACTACTAAAATGTACTAATAAATAAAGTCATCTGAAAAAAATTAATAGTTTCATATATTTAGCTGCACAATTATTGATGACAACCATACAAATAAACTCAAACTTGATCCTTTGCAAACCATACCAAAAGCTCTATTTTGTGAAAATTACTTCATTGATGTAAGAACCAATTTAAATTCAAAATTTACATATCCTTTACACCCTTTAGCACTACCCATAAGTGCTTCACTTTTCCAAGCCCTTCCCCAGCTTCACATCCCACTAATTTTTCCACCTTATAACTCCTTATGCTCTGTTTAATGGCCCCTATCATTTTCTTTTGAGACCTATTTGCTCACAATAGCCTTTATGCAACCTAAAGCTCTACTTTGCTCTTTCAAGAACTTCTTTCAATCCTATCTTATATAAGAAACTTTACCGATTTATGTATCTTGTTAGACTATTCCCAAAAACCCTCACAAAATATTTTGCACCAAATCTTGCAAATGTAGTAAGCAAAGGAATTAAAAGTTATAATCAACACATACCTTAAAACCATTTGAAATTATCAGGTCACACAGTCAGGTCCTTACTTTACCCATCAAATACTGAAGGCCAAAGAAAAATCGTTAAAATATTTTTTAAAGAAAATGATAATAAGGAGGCAATTTGTATCACCAAATTTGTATGGACTAGTAGATCTTCTCTTATGAGATGCAAATTAGGCCAGGTTCCAAACCCTCAGCTTCCAAATTCTGTTCCCCCCCCCAAAAAAATAAAAATAAAAATAAAAGAAAAATCTGTTCTCCAGAATTTCATTCATGTCTCTTTTTTCTTTTTGTTTTAAGGCAGGGTTTCACTATATGGTTCAGGCTAGTCTTGAACTCATTTTGTAGCCCAGGTTGGTCTAGAATTTGCAATGATCCTTTTGCCTCAACCTCCAGAGTGCTGGGTCTACAGGTAAACACCACCACACCCAGCTTCATATCTCTATTTTCTGTCTGTATTTCAACCAGAAGGTATCAAAACTGAGTATAGCATTTAAAGCAAAAATTTTAACAATTACCCTTTTTTTTGGCTGAGTTGAGATAATATTCATAATATATTGATATATGGTATTAATTCCTACATCTAGGCTGGGCATGATGGTACACATCTGTAATCCCTGCAATCCAGAGGCTGAGGCAAGAAGATCCTTGAAAATTCACAGCCAGCCTACACTACACAGTAAATTCAAGGCCAACCTAAACTACAAAGAGCCTGTCTCAAAAAAAGAAACAAAGTGGCCCTGAAGCAAGGCCAGCAGATTGTTTGTAGCTGCTGGCTTCAAACAGGAGCCTAAAGAGAATTCTTTCTGTGGTCTGTTAGCCATTTCAGAACTTTGGAAATAGAATGGTCACTTAATCAGAAAGAAATTGCAGGTGAGTATAGCGGACTTCGGGAGGCCTGCAGGCGAGAAACCCTGGTGCCTCCGGACCTGCACTGTGCAGTTGACTCAGGGTGTCGGGAGAACAAGGAGATCCTCCCCTCTCTGGGGGGCGGCTGCGAGTGTGGCAGACTTTCAGCAGCCCGAAGGAGAGAGACCCTGGCGCATCGGGACCTGCACAGTGCAGTTGACCCGGGGTGCTGGGAGAACAAGGAACTCCTCCCCTCTCTGGGGGTCGGCTATGATCCTGCTAGCATGTGGGCTGAGAAATCAGACATCTCATGTCGTCCTGTCCCCCATCCTGTGCCTCCCCCCCCAACCCGCTTAGCAAGTGGGACCCAGTGAACTACACATCTTGTGAAAAGATTGGCTATGTTATTTAGTATGAGCTCTCCATATGCAACCATTAGGAAGAAAACAACAGATAATGAAAGATAGTGAAGATCTCTGATTGTCTAGCTTTGAAATTTACGCTTTCTTATGTCCTGTTCTTTTCTGTTTTGTTGTGTTTAATTTTACTCCCTTTTAAAATATAAATGTAAAAAAATTTAAAACATTTTAGAAAAAGAAACAAAATTTCTGTATCTAACTATAAAGTAATATAAATCAATTTTTCTTCCTTTTTGCCTCCCTTTTTGCATTGCTAGTATTACAGGCAGCTGAGCTAGTTAGAAATATTACAGGCAGTCAGACAGGGCTAGGCCCTCAAAGAACCTGGCACAGAGGACCAGATGTCTGATGACCTTGGAGGGGATGCACACCTCTTGCTGTGTGCCAGATCTCAAAACAGAAGGCAAAACAAATGCAACTACACCCTTAAGTATAATCCTTAGGAATTAAGTCCAGATCACCTTGAAAAGCCAAGAGTCACCATCCCAACCCCCTAGAGGAAGAGTCACTGATGTGATTCACTGCCCCATTTGTCCCTGAGTTGGTCAATTTTACCTAAACTATTAAACTTATTGGTTGACCATAGCTCTGTCCCACCTCATGCCCATCTGCCTTGCAAGTTCCCAGTTTTCCCCAATTGTAGACCTGCCTCACATCATGATTTTACTCTATAAAAATCCCTAGAAAATACAGAATCTTTGGCAACCCACTTGGGACCCCTTCCGTCTGTCTGTCAGACAGCAGCTTTCTTTCTCTCAATAAATAATCCTACTCTTAACCTCCACTGTTCCTAAAATTCATTCTTCGATTTTAGAGAACACAAACTCATTCCAGACATAGAATAGTTTGGGAGTTTCATTCCCCTGTATCACTAGAAATCAAATCCAATGCCTTATACAACTGTTCTACCAATGAATTATATTCATATGCCAGCCTACAAATCAATTTTTCTAATGCAATTCACACTTCTTCAGGCCAAAGGAAAATGTATTACAGTTTACAAGTAGATATTAATAAAGAAATTATAAAAAGCACTCTTCTATGAAAAAAATTTCATAATAAAATAATTAGAAAATAACAATAGTAACAATGTTATTCAGTTCAAGTCACAGACAAAGAAGACTCTTATGAAGAAGAAACAAAAACAAAGAAAAAAAATTTTCAATGACTGAAGAAAAACTAGTAGTATAAATGAAACAAATTAGCGTATCTTAAAAATTTTGGAAACAAGAGAACAGATAATTTGAGGAATTATTTGAACTTCTCCCTATTTCCTATTTATCTATATTCTATTTTGATACATACATATTATACATCATATATGCGTAAGTTTCTCATATAAGACAAACCATGCAATATTTAAGTTTGTGCATGACTTATTTTCACAACACTGTTCTAAAACTGCACCATCTGCATATGAATGTCTTGAGTTTATCTTTCTTTGTGTCAGAGTAGTACTCAATTGTATGTAACTATCACATTTTCTTTATCTATTTCTCTGTTGATAGATATATACACTGTAAAATTTTATTTTAAAATATCACTTCATTCTTTCCATGATGGATTAACATATATTAGATATACTCTCTAACCTCTACCACCAAAAAAATAATGGATGCCACTCTGGTAGGATGAGGCAGTAGGATCTCAAATCTGAGCTCAGCCCGGTTAATTCAGTGATTTAGCAAAACTCTGTCTCAAAAAAAAAAAAGTCAAAATATGGAATTAGACAAAAACAATGGTTCTTGGTTCTTAAAACTCTGAACAGTTAGGTGTGGTGGTACACACCTGTAATCCCAGCACTCAAGGAGGCACTGCCATGCTTGTTCCAGCCTGGAGGCTGCTGTGAGTCTGAGGCCAGCCTGGGATGCAGAAGCAAATTCAAGCCCAACCTGTGCTACCCAGTGAAACCCTGCCTCAAAAAATAAAACAAAACAAAAAAACCTGGACAACAGGCAACAGTGGGTATTAACTCCTGAAACTTGGAGAATATCTTACTTGTTTTGAAAGACTTCCCCAGGCCCTGGCACAGATAGAAAAAATTCAGTCTTGACTCCTTGAATTGAGAATGGAGCTGAGAGTCATAACAAATCAGATGAGCCACATTTGAGATTCTTACCTGTAGTGAGACCAAGGCAGCTACTGTACCTGGTTTTCTTTCTTTTGTTTTGGGGGGTTTTGTTTGTTTATTTTTTGTGGGGTTTTTTATTTTTTGAGACAAGGTCTCACTATGCAGTTGAGGCTCATCTCGTCTCAAATTTGAGGATATCTTTCTGCCTCAGGCTCTCAGTGCCAGGATTACAGGCATATATCACCATGCCTGGCTTATACCTGGATTTTTTGTTTCAATATAATTTAAAAGATATTTATTGAAACAAAAACAATATAGAGTTTATAACATAAATATATATAAATATATATATGCATATATATATTTAAAATGGATGACAAAACTAGAACGAAGACTGGAAAGGAAAAATAGAAGTGTACCATTCTAAGGTTCATTACTACCTGCAAAATGGTATTAGTTAAAGTTGTATACCATAAGCCTTAATGCAATCACTAATATATCAGTTATAGCTCAGAAAAATCATCAAAGAAGATAAAACAGAATTATAAAAATATTTAATTAAGAGCCAGATGTGGTGGTACATACCTGCAATCCCAGCACTTAGGAAGCTGAGGCAGGAGGATCACTGCAAGTTCAAGACCAGCCCAGACTACATAGTGAATTCAGAGCCAGCCTGAACTACACAGCTAGCAAGATTCTGCCTCAAAAAAAAAAAAAAAAAAACTTAAAAAAGAAATTTAATTAAGGGATAAGAAGGCAGGGTAGTTGAAGGAAAAACAGATTAAAGAACAAGAAAACAGATTTAAACATAGTCATATTAACAGTCACATTAAACACAAATAGTTTATTTTCTGCAAAAATCTCAAAAACATTATGGTAAGTAGAAGAGGCTGTCATAAGACCACCTATTATATGATCGAAATGCTCAGAATAGGCAAATCCATAGAAACAGAAAGTAAATCAGTGACTGGAAGGATGAAATATAGACTAATAGGAATGGTTTCTTTCTTCTTTCTTTTCTTTCTTTCTTTCTTTCTTTCTTTTTCAAATCCATTTTATTCCAAAGAGAAAAATAAAATAAAATTTCAAAACATGACAATCGGGGCAAACAATGGTACATACATTGCATATAGCCGTCCCCAAATGGGAATAGTTTCTTTTTGGAAAATGTTCTGAAATTGGACTAGTAGTAATGGTTGTAAACTTTGTGAATATACTAATATCACTAAATCCCAGTACTTAGGAGCCTACAGCAAGAATAGATTACTGTTGAGTTCAAGGCTAGCCAGCTCCTGTTTCAAGGGGGGAGGGGGAGTGCTGAAATAATAATTTTTTTCCCCTTGGTTCTATCCTTGCAACATTATAATTCTTGCCTCACTAATAAAAGGTTTGGTCATCTGATTTGCTTTAGTGAATAAGATGTAAAGTAGATGTTACACATATCATTCCCTAACAGATTTTTTAAGCTATTTTAATTATATCTCTCTCTTTTAACAAGGTCTCACTGTAGTCCAGGCTAGTTTTGAACTCAGCACTCTCCTGTCTTGGCCTCCCAAGTGCTGGGATTATAGACATGGCATCACTATGGCCCCCTGTACCTCTTTTCCATTTGCTTTAAGTCTAGTTTACCTAGGAAGGAACTGGGTGGTAGTCCTGCAAAACATGTGAAACAAAAATATAACCAACATGTAGAGCTTGAGATAAATGCAAATGTGAGCATTTATAAAACTTTATTAAACTTTATCCAAGTATGTCAACTAAAAGATAAAGATAGATTATATTTTGTTAAAACTATGAAGAACCTAACAACAACAAATTTTAAAGATAAAGAAAAATAAGATTTGGGAGTGTATCTTAGTGGTAGAGGGCTTGCTTAGCATGTACAAGGCCTTTGGTTTGATCGTTAGCACACTCCCACACATAAACACAAATACATTAAAAAATGGAAAACTATAGAGGCTAAGGATTTAGCTCAGCAGCATAAGCACCTGCCTGGCAAGCAAGAAGTCATGAGTTCGATCCCTGGCACCAAAAAAGGAAAATATATAGAAAGTTAAAACTATTCAAAAGAAAACTATAGTGACTATAATAATGAGATACAGATTTCCAAGCTAACAATATTACCAGAGATTAAGCTTATTTCATGAGAAAATGCTAATAATCCTAAATATCCCATAACACAACTTCATGTTATTATAAAACAAAGATAGAGCTTTAAAAAATACCAAATCTATAATTACAGTTGGACGTTCTAATACTACTCTCTAAATACTTGACGTAACAAACAGAAAACCAGCAAAAATAAACTTGAACACCACCACTACCAATTTGAATCAACTGACAATTATACAACACTTCAGCAAACAACAGGTGAATACACATTCTTCTCAAATATACACAAAACATTTACCAAGGCAGACCATATTGAGGGCCATAAAACAAGTAATAAATTTGAAGGAATGTTGCTAAAGCAAGATTTGAAGAGATACATATAGCACTAAACACCTATATTAGAGAGGGAAGCACTCCAAGGTCACGAGACATTGTAGTTATTGGTCAAAGACATTTCAAGACAGGTATAGACCAATTTCCTTCACCAACTGAGACACAACATTTCTCAACAAAATTTTAGCAAGTCAAGTCCAATAATGTTTTATAAAGATACTAATATTTATAAAGATAGCAGTTTTTGTAACAACCAAGTGAGACTTATCCTTACAATCCAAAATTAGCTTAATATTCAAAAAACAATGTAATTCACCACATTTTCAAACCAAAAGAATAAAATCACATGATCATATCCAGTGATTAAGAAAAAGCATCTTTAAAAAATCCAAAATCTGTGTTAGATAAACTCTCGGGAGGATTGGGACTATAGCTCAGCACCATATGAGCCAGCATGGCAAGTGTAAGGTCCAGATTCCTTGTACAAAAATTCCTTGTTCAATTCCTTGTACAAAAAACAAACAAACACAAAAAAAAACCCTCTCAGGCCAGGTATGGTGGTGCATTCTTGTAATCTCAGTACTTGGGAAGCTGAGGCAGGAGAATCGTTGCACGTTCAAGACCAGCCTGGGCTACAAAGTGAACCCAATGCCAGCCTGAACTTCATAGTGAGACCTTGTCTCGAAAAAACAAAACAAAACAACCCTCTCAGCAAAAAGGAGTAAGAAATGTCCTCAATCTGATAAAAAAAAAAAAAAAAAAAAGGTATATGCCAAAATGTTCAGTTAACACATTGATAGGATTGGAACAATTGTGCATATTATTGTATAGTGATCTGCATTATGTAAAATAACAACCCTAGTTATGCTCATTTTGAAGGCCTATATTTTTCAAGAGTTCTGGGCTCTTTGCTATAGTTGTTTATATGCCTTTTTCATTTCGTGTTTTTCTAGGAATTTGTTTTGTTTTGTCTTGGTTTGTTTTGTTTTTCCCTCTAATACACACAGGATAGGTATACAGGTAGAGACTCATGCATGCATAGAACTTCTAAAAAAGTTTATGAGAATCAATAATATAATGCACGATGAAATGAACAGCTATTTTGAAGAGAAACTAAGGTACCCAGTGCTGGTTCCGTAGCATCATGATGTGAAATCCAGCAATACTATTATTCTTTGTTCAGAGTGATTTTAGTCTAATTTGTTTTGTTTAATTTCAATATACATGAAGGTATGGACAGCTATTTTGACAAGAATGAGAAACATTATGGCAGCCATTGTTGACTTCTTTATTGTCTGGTCTTGAAGACCTAAAATGCCTTCATTATCCTGTTCTGATCAGTTCTGTACTATTTTGTTTTGTATGAATTCATTGTATGTGAAGGTATGGACAACTATTTGGAAGAAAACAAGAGACAATATGATAGTGAAGACCTCTGGTTGTCTTGCTTTGTAATCTGTGTCTCTTACATTGTTATCTTATGATCTGTTTTGTTCTGTTTAATTTTACCTCTTTAAAAATAAAAATTAAAAAAAAAATGTTCAGTTAACATACTTAACGCTTTCCCTGCTAAGATTAGGAAAGAAAAATCTCTACACACTAACATTCAAATTTATACTGGAAATGCTAGTCTGTTTCAGTTGGTAGGAAAAGGAGACAAAAGATGTAAAAGTGCACTGATTCACAGCAATAAGCTCATCTATGTAGGAAATACCTCTGGAATCTTTAGAAAAATATTACTAATCCAAAAGCCCTATCAGAATAAAGAATCTAGCAAGGCTCCAGAATTCAAGACCAATACAAGAAAAACAACATCTCTATATGATAGCAATGAACAACTGAAAATTAAATTTACAAAAACAGTATCATTCACAAATAATAATTGAGAAATACACTGTATTTATGTAGTAGAAAAATGTTATTAAATATTCAATTCACAGTAGCCATTGATCATAGTTATTCAGTTCAGAATGCCCTGTAATTCTTTCATTCTCTTGAATGGTTTTATACTATTGTGTTATGTTTGATACTATTGTATCTGAAACTATGCTCAACTAAAGCAGAGAAAGATACATTTTTGATCGCTACTGTTAATGTCCAGTTGTCTTATTGTAAAGTGTTGTGTTGCTTATGTTGTTCTGTTCTGATCTGCTTTGTTCTGCCCTCTTTTGTTTTATTCTCTTTAAAATAAAAAAAATTTTAAAAATTTAAAAAAAATATTCAATTCAATCACAGCCAAAATTTAACAGGTATTTTCTAAAAATTAGTAAACTGACTGAAAAACTTACATGAGAATGTTAAGAATCAAAATACAGTTAATACAAAATTAGAAGATTAATACTACCAGATTTCAAAACTTTTAATATAAAAATATAAAGTCTAGAAACAAGCTCATCCATTTATGGACAACTGATACCTGTTACAAAAATACAAAAATAAGTAGAGAAAGAATAGTCATTTTAATAAATGACACAGAAACAATCAAATGTACACATTCAAAAATGAACTTCGACTTATACTTTGCACCATATGCAAAATTAACTCAAAATGGATCACAGAGCTAAATGTAAAACATAAAACTAAAAAAGTACTTAGGCTGAGTGTGGTGCCTATAGTTACAGTTACTTGGGAGGCTGATGCAAAATCACTTTAGCTCAGGAATTTCAAAACAGATTGGGCAATACAGCAAGATTTCTCCCTCTTTAACAAACGAACAAAATAAATTTCTAGGGGTTTGGGGGGGGGCACTGTTTATCTGTAGTGGTACTGGGTGTTAAACCCAAAACATTCAAACTAAACTACATTCCCAGCCCCATCTATTTATCTATCTATTTTTATTTTGAGACAATGTCTTACTGTGTCACTAAATTGCCCAGCTGAATTCCAACCTGCCATTCTCCTGCCTCAGCCTCCCAGAGAGCTGGAATTAGGGTACATGCTACCACACCTTGCTGAAAAGACACTTTAAGAGAATAAGCCAATCAACTTGGAAACCAAGGCTTGAAAATTATGTACCTAATAAAGGATATGTATCTCAAATATATAAGGAACTCTCAAAACACAGTACGAAAGCTAACTTTTAAAAATCAATGATGATAAGTTCGAGGCCAACCTGGGCTACAAAGTTCAAGGTCAATTTGAATTGCATAGTGAAACCCTGTTTCGAAAAGAAAAAACAAAACAAACAAAAGAAAAGATACACAAGTAGCAAATAAAAACATAACAAAATGCCTAACACTATAAAGGAAACACCAATAAAAAGCACATACCAGAATGGCTATAATTACACTTGATCTTAGCCAAAAGGCTGAGAAGCGATAGAATGGCTATCATTAAAAGGAGTGACCATACGAGTGTTGGCAAGGATACAGAAGAACCAGAAACTTCATACACTTTTGGTGGGAATGTGAAAAAGTACAGGCCCTTGGGAAAGTTGGCAGTGGAATTTAACACCTACCATATAACAGAGCCTTTCCATTTCTAAGTATTTGCCCAATATAAATAAAAGTATCCACCAATGCAAAGCCTTACACAAAAGTATTTACATCATTTCACACCCAATAGGTTAGGGGATAAACACTGTATGTCTGCTTGATAGAATACTGATGCACAACAACAAAGAAATAAACTACTGATGCATCCTATGACAACTCTCAAAATAATTATGCTAAGTACAATAATTTATACAAAAAGAGTACATACTGAATGATTCTATTTCCGTATAATTCTCGAAAACATAATCTACAGTGGCTACATAGTCAGGAAGGGAGAAAGCAATGACGCAGATGTTCATTTTCTTGATTATGGTGACAGTTTCATAGGTACACCCATGTCAAAATTTATCAAATTATGTAAGTGTATGTAACTGAAGCTAGGTATGGTTTTGCACACCTGTAATTCCAATACTCTAGGTGGCTGAGACAGGAAGATTCAAAATTTGAGCCCTATCTGGGCAACTCAGAAAGACTGTTTCGAAAATTAAAAACTTCAAAAAGGGCTAGGAATATAGCTCAATGCAAAGACCTTGAGTTTAATTCCAATACCACACAAACACACAAACACACACACACACTATGTAATTATGTCAGTTATACATCAAAAAGGTAGTAAAAAATGATCTTTGTTTTTATGTTTTAATGATCTTTGTTATGGCTTTTGTCTAGGTATCCTCCCAAAAAAACTTCATGCAGTCATAGGTGGGACTTTTCTACACACTCTGGATCTACAATGTGTGATGCTGGGATTAAGGGTGTATGGTTACAACATTAGTCCACTGATTGGTTAGGCATAGCTCTGGGCGTGGATAATGGGAAGGCCCACCCTGGGTATAAGGGATACCTGCCCTAAGGGTGTGCGGCATGGATAGAATATAAGGGACAAAAAAGCGGGCTGCTGCCTTCACTTGCTGCTTTCTGCTTTGCTTTTTCACTACTTTGCTGCCTACCGCTTACTATGAACAGTTTCTCCTCTGCAATGCCCCTCTACCATGTCACCCTGCATTGATGCCAGCCAACTGTGAACTAAAACCTCTACAAACTGTGAGCTAAATAAATCCTTCCTTTAAATTTGGGTGTTGAGTATTTTGTCTCAGCAACAATAAAAAGAAATTAAAACAGCATTACACATCCTGTGTTATGGTTTAGATCAAGAATATGTGGTGCACACCTATAATCCCAACATTGAGAGGTGGAGGCAGGGGGAACGCTGAGAGTTTGAGGCCAACCTAGGCAACACAGTGAGTTCAAGGCTAGCCTGAACTGCAGAGCAAAGCCCTAGCTCAAAAAGCCAAAAATAAATTAACAAAACAAAACAAAAAAGTCCTCCAAAAGCCTCATGAGCTATAGCAGGGCTTTGAGAAAGTGAGTAAATTATGGGGGCACTATAGTTGACTTGCTGTTGGGAGGTCAGGCCTGGTCAGATGAGGGCTCACCGAAGGCATTACATGGAAGGGTACATATCTCTCCAGCTCCTCCCTTCTTTCTCTCCCTGCTTTCTTACTACTATGACATGAGCGACTTTCCTTCATTATGCTACTCTGCCATCCCATTCTGCCTTGGAGCCAGTTGACTATGGACTAAACTGTAAGTCAAAATTAACCTCTCCTTCTTTAAGTTGTGAGTGCTGGGTATTGTGTCTCAGTGACAAGAAAAGTGACTAAGAGTTGGCTGGGCACAAAAGATTACTCTCTCTCTCTTATATTTGTTTCTGAATGATATCACACAGAGTTTTTAATAATACAAAGAATCCAGAGTTCATACCAAGCAGAGTAAACAACATTGTTCTTCATACTCATCATGGGAAATATACTATATTGTCTTCCACAGAAAGGTTTCTGAAAAGATTTCCCTCTCTAATCCACACGTCAGACATCCATATCTGGTGAATTATTTTACACTTAAACCAAAGAGACTATGTAGTGAAGGGTATGTAAGCATATATGTTTTCAGTTTATTGCTGTTACCCAGATTAGCCTGAAACTCAAAATCCTCATGCCTCAGCCTCCCAAGTAGCTAGTACTACTGCCATGTGCCCCTATACCCTACTAAATTAGAGAATTTAAAAGAGAAATGGTAAGTCTGGGGATGCAGCTCAATAGTAGAGCACTTACCTAACATGTGCAAGGGTCTTAGCTAAATTCCCAGCGACATCCAAAACAAAGTTTTTTTATACAATTCAGCAAGGATTTAGGGAATTCATTATATTAAGTAAACAAATCAACTCTTATGCTGGGCATGGTGGTACACAGCTATAATCCCAGCACTCAGGAGGCTGAGGCAGGAGGATTACTGAAAGTTTGAGGCCAGCCTAGGCTACAAAGTGAGTTCAAGGCCAGCCTGCACTGCATAATGAAATCCTGTCTCCAAAAAAAAAAAAAAAAAAAAAAAAGAGAAATCTCTACAGCTATCTATATAAGAAAAAATTTTAGTCTGATTAAGCCTAATGCACCTACCACAAAAAGATTTGAATACTTTTGGCTTTTTTTTTTAATCGGTACTGGGGATTGAACTCACAACCTTGCCACTGAGCTAAATCCCCAACCTGATTTGAATACTTTTGGTAGGTTTGGTAAATGAGTCAAAAACTACAAAAAAACATTCTTAGTATATATTTAAAATTTTCACTACAGTTGAGTTTGTATCATAATTAGGAAAAGAAATATCATGCAGCTCACTCACCTGTTTTGTTCCTCCAGTTTAGCCAGGAGTTCCAGATCGTCAGGACTTAGCTGTGGTGGGGAAGATGGTGAAAGGGCTGGTGTTGACAATGTGGTAGATGAGGATGTAGTATGTAATGAGGCAGATGGACTTGCCACCTGACTGGCCATCTGGCTGACTGTATGCGATACTGTGTTCTTCACCCATGAGAGAGTAGAACTCAGCTTTTCTGCAACCTTGTCGGTCGCCACCTGAGGATGCAAATAAATGTAGCATGTATTTCAGTGTCACTGCATTTATTACCATGAACTTGATAATCCTGTTATGTTTTATTTAATAATTACCACCAGAATGTTCTCCTTGAGGTGATAATATAAAACTTGTTTAGCAACCATTATCCTAACATCCAGGTTTTAGAAACTGGTTATTTGAAGCTACACATTTCCAGCCTGAACAAACCAGAAAAGGGGTTCCTAAATTTAAGCAGGCTAAAATATAACAGGTAGTAATGCAATCACTTTCACAGGTCATACCAGCATGTTTTAAAAATGAAAAACAGCAAAAAATACCAAAGTAAGAATAAGTATTCATAAAATTTTTGTTTTAGTTATGTATATATTAAAACTATAGACTGTAAGACCAGGCATAGTGACACATGCCTGTAATCCCAGCACTTGGGAGGCTGAGGCACAAGGATTGCAAGTTCAAAGCTAACCCAAGCTACATAATGAGACCTTGTCTCGAAAAGTCCAACATACATATATGCATGTGCATACACACACACATACACGCACATACACACATCTATACAGCTATTGAGTCAGGATATAGTCTTTATTAGGCTTTTAGTCAAAAACATCTGAAACCCAAGGGCTGGGGATTTAGTTCAGTAGCATAAGTGCCTGCCTGGCAAGTGCAAGGCAATGAGTTCGATCCCCAGTACCAAAAAACAGAGAGAGAGAGAGAGAGAGAGAAACATCTGAAACCCAAGGAATTGAAAAAGGTCTATTAGATAATCAGAATAGGGAAAGCCTATGACATGACTAACAACAAAAACAGGATGTTCAGCATAAACAAGATATAATGAGATGCCTTATCAATTTGTCCCCAAACCACTAAAAAGTATTTTCACTGAAGAGGCAAAAGCTCCACAAGAACAAAAGTATAAGTAGTAAAGTTAGTAAAGTTAGAGAGGTTCAAGGCAGAATTTTCAAGTAGTTGGAGCTATTCAGAAATAGATGCCCAGAAGGAACAGGAATTAGTGAGACAAGAATCAGGATTCCATTAGATCCCAAAATACAGCCAGAAGCTCCAAGCAGAATCTGCTGAGTCACAACCCTCAAGGGATCTCACAAAAGCATCTGCCCTTACAAAAACATCTGTCCTTTGGCTGCTGGTACCTCCCAGAGCATGACCATGCAAGAGCACATAAGCCCTACACACATACACAAACAAGCACACACAGACACTCGATCAATGGATTCTCCTACACAGTAGAGATTGTATTTCTTACACAACAGCACAACCTCCCTTCTAAATTCCTTAAAAGCCCCTAAACAAAGAGCTGTCCTATGTGTCCTACTCAGAATCTCCTTTTAGCTAGCAGGAGCTTTACTTCCTTGGATTTCTACTTTTTACTTTCTTGCCTTTACATCTTAATTTGTGTATTTTTGGTACCAGGAATCAACTCAGGACCTTGTACTTGTCAGGCAGGTGCTGTCTTTTATATCTTCTTTATTATTTAGTTCATTTTAAAGAGCATAAACTCAAACAAAGCAAAACAGAATAGACCCTCCCTTGCTCTTCTCTTTCCCCTCTCACTCTCAAAAGCACACACAAGGCTTTAGAATCAAGATGGCAGAGTGGTAAGCAACAGAGAAAACAGCCTCTCTGAGAGTCACCAGCCAGATGCTGAATCATGAGGAAGACAAGAGGGAGAAAAGTAGGTCCCCTGGACCCAGGAACAATGAAAAGGTTGAAATCACAATACACGCTGCAGAAATCCAGAAGATCTATACCTACTTTGAAATCTTGTATTATAATAAGATGGAGAATACAGATGAAATAGACTCCTAGATATATATGAATTACCAAAGCTGCATTAAGATATAAAAATCCTTTAAAAACCAATATAAAACAATGAAATCAAAGATGTGATTAAAAACCTATGAACAAAGAAAAGCCCAGGCCCTGATGGATACAAATATCCTCAGTAAGATACTGGCAAACAGACTGCAGCAAATCATCGAGAAGATTGTACACCATGATCAAGTGGGATTTATCCCAGCAATGCAGGGATGGTTCAACACATGTAAAGCCATAAACATAATATACCATATTAACAGAGCCAAGGACAAAAATCATATGATCATCACAACAGATGCAGAAAAAACGTTTGACAAAGTCCAGCACCCATTCATGATAAAAAAAAAAAAACCTACAGAAAACGTGAATAGATGCTCTTTATCTCAATCTCATAAAGCCATCTATAACAAACCAACAGCCAACATCATACTAAATGGACAAAAACTGAAAGCTTTCACTCTAAAATCAGGAGCAAGACAAGGATGTCCACTGTCTCTACTCATATTCAACATAGTCCTGGAAACTTTAGCTGAAGCAGTTAGACAAGAGAAAAAAAAAATAAAGATAGGGAAGGAAGGAGTTAAATGATCATTATTTGCAGCAGACATGATACTGTACTTAGAAGATCCAAAAAACCACTAAATTTAATAACCAAATTCAGTAACGTACCTGGATACAAACTCAACACTTAAAAATCAATAGCCTTCCTGTACATGAGAAAGAAACCAGGGAATAACACCTTTCACAGTAGCATCCAAAAAAATGAAATACCTAGGAATCAATCTAACAAAGAATGTAAAAGCTTCTGTATGGAAAACTACAGTACTCTCAAAAAGGAGACTGAAGAGAATACTAAAAAATGAGACAGCCTGTGCTCTTGGGTAGAAAGAACAAATATAGTGAAAATGGCCTTACTTCCAAAACTGTTATATAGATTCAATGCAATTCCAATCAAAATTCCAATAGCATATCTCTCAAAATTAGAGAAAACAATCCTAAAATTCATCTGGAACCAGAAGTAACAATAGCAAAGGCAATCCTGGGCAACAAAGGGACAACAGGAGGCATCACAATGCCTGACTTCAAATTACACTACACAGCTACTGTGATTTTTTTTTTTAAATGGAGGGGGGAGTAGTGGGGATCAAACTCATGACTTCACACTTACCTGGCAGGTACTTGTGCTGCTGAGCTAAATCCCTAGCCCTGAAAAGCTTTTGTACAGCAAGAGAAACCACCAACAGAGTGAAGAGACAACCCACAATGTAGGAGACAATGTTTGCCAGCTGTACCTCTGACAAAGTATTACCACCAAGAACATATAAAGAACTAAAAAAAAAAAAAAAAAAAAAAAAAAAAAAAAAAAAAAACCAAAAAAAAAAAAAAAAAAAAAAAAAAAAAAAAAAAAAAAAAAAAAAAAAAAATCAGAGCCCCCAATTTTAAAGGCCCCATCTAAAAATGGGC
The DNA here is from genome assembly GCA_004027295.1 of Dolichotis patagonum. NCBI lineage: Eukaryota > Metazoa > Chordata > Mammalia > Rodentia > Caviidae > Dolichotis > Dolichotis patagonum. Next base: position 116,067 of record PVJX010001383.1, on the reverse strand, counting down.
ATCTGAGATGAATATACACGTCTCAGATAATAGTGGCCAGATCTTGGAAACAACCTAAATGCCCATGGACAGGAATGGATAAAAAAGATGTGGTGTTTCTATACAATGGAATACTACTCAGCCATAAAGAAGGATAAAACAGAGACTTTTATAGGTAGATGCAACTTGAGACCACACTCATAAGTGAAATAAGTAAGACACACATGTGTAAATATTGTATTGTCCCCCTAGTGTGAAAAGCTGAAAGAAACATAAGTGTATATATGTGTGTGTGTATATATATGTATATAAGAATAGTTATGATAGTTATACTACTGGTTTCTCAGAGTTCACTGAAGAGAAAGATTTGTGCTGGTACTGTTTGGACAATTGAATGCAGATGTCTTATGCTCCAGGTCAATGAGTTGGGGATGACAATGCACAATGTACATACCATTGTTGCCCCCAACTGATGTGTTTTGAAATTTTGTTTTAGTTTTTTTTTTCCTCTTTAAAATAAAATGAATTTGAACAAAAACAGATTAGAGCCAATCAAAACAGAACAGGACTTCAAAACAAAATAGGAAATCAAAAATGGCTACCATATTGCTTCATGTTATCTTCAAAATAGCTGCCCATACCATAAAACATAATAAAATCAAACAAAACAAAACAGAATAAAACCAAAACAAAACAATGAAAGTGATATAAGACTTCAAAACAAGATAACAGGAAATCAACAATGGCTACCATAAAATATCTTGTTATCTTCAAAATAGCTGACCATATCATCAGACATATAGAATCTAACAAAACAGAATAAGACCAATCAAAACAAAACAAAACAATAAAAATAATACAGGACTTCAAAACAAGGTAATAAATTAACAATGGCTACCACCTTCCCTTTTTAGATGTTTCCTCCCCCCTTGCCTTTCACAGTATCTACTGTACATTTTGGATCCCACCAACTCCTTTAGTTTTTTACACCAGAGAGACAACATGATGTTCACTCATGTGAGTTTGAACCATTTCACCCAAGAGCATGATCTCAAGTTTCATCCATTTACCTATGAGAGCCTCATGATTATCCTTCCTTGTACCTGAGTAGCTTTCCATTGTATAAAAATGCTGTATCTTTCTTATCCATTCTGTGGTTGATGGGCTAGTTATTCCTGCTTTTCTCTGGTTCCCTGTCACATAGAACACTATTTTCTCTCCTTTGACTTTCAGTCCATGAATTTCCTTTCAGTTATATGTTTCTTGTATACTGCATATTGCTGGATCTTGTTTCTGGATCCACTCTACCCGTTTCTTTTTATTGGTGAACTGAAGTCATCTACATTAATGCTTACAGCCAACATTATATCTTTTAAATAAATTTGCTTGCCTCCTACCTCTGCCATCCCCCATTTCATTCATCATGTGGGGACATGACTCCTGCATTTTGGTAACACTAACAATAACAATTGCCATATAAGAAATAAATGTAAGAGTCAGTTAAGAATGAGTTTCTGTTTTAAGTGAGCAGCCAGAACATTGTAAAATTCCTCTCCTAAGACTCAATGAATTATACATATGTTCTCAAAGTTAAAAACTATGTCCATGTTCTAATCAGTTACATATAAAACTAATTCACTGATAAGTGAAATAAAAAAAGAAAGAAAAAATATATAAATATTTGAACAGTCATTATTACTCTCATATTTGAATATCTATGCAGTTATAAATTTAAACATCCTCAATGATAAAGGTGTAACACATTTTTTTGTGTAGTTGGGCGTAGTTGCAAATGCCTGTAATCTCAGCACTTTGGAGGCTGAGGCAGAGAGAATCACTGCAAGCTTGAGTTCATGAGACCCACAAGGCAGCAAAAAGCAACAAAGGAAGAGGGAAGCCTCTCTGTCACTTATATCCAGTCTACTGGGATTAAGGCTGTACCAATCCAGTCAGTGGACTGATCTAGCAATCATCCACCCTTAATCCCAGCATCACTACCAATCCATCACGTATTCTAGATTCAGCCACCATCGAAAAAGCCTTATGACTGCATGAGGCTTGGGAGCACATCTAGACACAAGCCATAACAATTCTACTCTTTCCTATGAATCTGACTATTTTAGGTCTCATATTGCTATAGTTTAGATCTTTGTCTCCCAAAGATCTATGTGTTAAAGGCTTAGTCTCCAGCCTGTGACATTGTTGTGACACACAGGACCTAATGGAAGGAATTTAGGCATTGGGATGTGCCCTTGAAGGGGATACTGGAACACCAGACCCTTCCTGTCTCTTCAATCTCTTGCTACCATGAAGTAAACAGACCTTCTGTATCCCATGTTTCCCACCATGACATACTTTGCACAATGGGGCTAAACCAACAGGGTTAAGTGACCGTGGACTGAAACTTCGGAAACCAGGAGCCAAAATAAACTTTCCTACTTTTAAATAGATTGTCTCAGGTATTTTTGTCATGGTGACAGAAAGCTAAAGGTCATGTAGTATTTGTCCTTGTCCATTATGCTAGTAACTCTCTGAGCATTATGTCCTCCCAATTCATCCATGTTGTTGCAAATGGCAGAACTTCCACCCTTTTTAAGGCTGAATAGTACTCTATTATATCTCTATCTATATCATCTGTATCTATATATCAAATGTCAAATTCCTAAAAAAACCATGTGTACTGAACATTTCATAATATCTACATTTCAGCCATAAACAAACAACCATTTTCTCTTTTAAGATTCACCAATCATTTTATAGCTCTTTTTCCCTTCCTTAGAACAGTGGGGTATATCCGATTATTTTTTCATATCTGTTTGCAGAAATCATAGTTAGAATTTGCTTACATATAGTTTCTCTATATAAACAGCTTACAATCTATCACTTTACAATCTTTCTTCAAAAAGTATAGAAACCAGTGGAATAGCTTTGTCATAGAAGTTCAAGCACTTTCAAAGGCTAATGAGGACTCAAGAGACTTTTTTCCACCACAACAGAGTGCAAAACTGTTTTATCTTCTGTCTCTTACTAGCTTCTCCAAAGTGCCTGCTACTCACTCCCACTTCTCTAATCTGTGCTATACTTACCCTTCTCTCTGCTTTCTTCTGTTCTCCTCTTGACAACTTTCTTGCTCTTATTCCCATGACGATGGCCTTTACTAGGTGGTGCCAACCAAACAGCTCATTTTCCTTCCTTGAGATAAGCAGACCAAAATACATACAGGCCAAGATCTTGGTGTAATTTTCCATTAGGCTTATTTTTACTAAGTGTCAGTTTATGAAACAAAATTTCAAAGAGGTAGCTGGTATGATGGCACACACCTGTAATCCCAGCATTTGAGAAGGTAAGGCAAAAGGACCGATGTGAGTTCAAGGCCACCCTGAACTACATAAGCAAGTAGAAGGACAGCCTGCACTACATATTGAGATCTTGTTTCAAAACAAAATGAAACAAACAAACAAAACAATTCAAAGAGGAGAGAGGGAGAAAGGTATCAGCAAGCACTCTGAGGATCTGAGGTATGTCAGGCATTGTCCTAAGCATTGTTCTAAGCACTTTACATGTATTATATCATTTAGTCAACTCATACTTACTGAATATTTACTGTGTAAGCCTATATGCAAAGCATGGAGGATGCCACAATTAAAGGCAGTCCTTTCCTGTTAATCTTTCCTACATTTCATACAGGAAATGGAAATGGAAAAATACCTAAAGTAGCATCTCAATTACCCCTTTAATATATTTGTTAACTGTACAGTAGTTGTAAACTTAGTAGTGAGAACAAGTATAATAGTTTCCACATATTATGGTTTTCAGGAACTCTGCAGTACAGTTGTAAGCAGTCTTCTGTGCCACTTAATCTCTACACTCCATGCAACTCCCATTGTATGATGCTATACAGGTTTAGCAAACAAGTTTCAATGAGAGAGGAAAAAATATCAGGGAAAGAACGGCCCCCCAAGATCTGGCCACAGCCGTGATGGAACCCAAGAGCCTGCACAAAGAAGCAATTCACCCACCTTCTTGGTAAGCACCTTCCTCTGATGTGAGCCAGGAGGAGAGCCAGTAGTGTCTCTTGAGCCTACCCATGGCAGGCTTGGAATCAAACATCCCAAACCTCCCCCTTCACCCCCCATTAGCAACTGGGGACAGAGGTCTGAGCATCTCTTGGCAGGATGACTCTATGTAACATAGCAAATATGGGGAGGGGGGTATCCCAAACCTCCCCCTTCACCCCCCATTAGCAACTGGGGACAGAGGTCTGAGCATCTCTTGGCAGGATGACTCTATGTAACATAGCAAATATGGGGAGGGGGGTCTCCTCTATCTTCTCTTTGAAAGCAAGTGTTGTTTTCAGTTTTGTTTCATTATGATTAAATGCTTTCCTCTATTCACTATTCTCTTTCGACTGATTTTATAATTTTCTGTCTTTGGTTTGATTTTGCTATACTTAATTGACTAGACAACCATTGTAAAGATAATGAGATATACTATGATACCTATTACTGTTATCCCGGTAACCTGCTGTGAAGTTCTGTACCAAATTCACTGCACTGTCTCAATTGGCTTTGTTCTGTCTTATTCTGTTGTATTTCTACTACCTTCAAAAAAAAAAAAAATTCAGGGAACATTTTTTGACCATTTAAATTGTGCTTAGCACTCTTTATGTATTAAGTCATTTAATCACTGAAATGCTATGAAGTAGATGTTGTTTTTCCCATTTCACAAGTGAGCAACAAAGACACTACAAAATGTAAACAAGGCCATTAACACTAGTAAGACTTAAACATAACATAGGCAATCTGGTTGGAGTTATTTAGACTTAACTACTAGGGAGAGTGAGGAAAAACCAAAGTTGGCAAAAGATGTGCTCATTAATGATTTCAGTGAGTCCATTTCACAGTGAGAAAGCAGACACTAGATTACAGCAGTCTGAAGAATACCTGTATCTAACAAATTAAGAAACAGTAGTTGCAAAATATTCTCATTCCACCATGATGATCTTTTCTTGGGGTGGGGGGATGGTTTTTTGAGACACATGGTGTCTTACAATTACTTTTCTCATTGCTGAGACAAAATACCCAACACTCAAAGTTAAAGGAAGAAAGATTTATTCAGCTCACAGTTTGTATAGGTTTCAGTCTGTAATTGGCTGGTGCCAAGGCAGGGTGGCAAATGACAGAAGAGCAACAGTTCATGGAGGCAGAAGACAGCAAAAGCAACAAAAGATCTTGACAGCAGCTTCCTGCCCCTTTTATCTTATCCAGACAACTGGAATTAGAGTGGTACCAAACCAACCAGTGTACTGATTCAGTAATAACACACCTTTAATCACAGCATCGGCTCATCAAAGACATCAATAAGGTCCAGTAGCTCATGCTGGGTGCCTCACAGGCACCCATGGGGAGCTGGGACCAGGGCTATGCTGCCGCTGCAGGATGCCCATCAGGCCTACTACATGTTCTCCATACTGACTCACAGAACACTCAAGGCTTCTAGTGACTTCTTGATCACCTGATAATTCCCCCATGCAGCTAAAGATGCTCTATGCTGCCACACAAGCCACAGCAAAGAAGGAGTTTGGGGGCAGCCACATCAAGGACAAGCCTTTGGCACAATGAAGGATGACCTGTCGCTTTGCTGGGTACCAGAAGGGCCTGTTGTCCTGTGCTGCCCCTGCCCCTCTGACTTCAGCTAAGACAGAGAGAGCTCCAGCAGATCTGTATCAATGAGGTGAAAGTAGAGATCAGCATGGAAAGCAAGCATCACATGCTGCAGGGCCTCAGCTTGCCCCTGCAGCCTCAGGCCCAGCGGGTGCTTCAGCAGCTTGAGCAGAAGACTATCAGCTATATCCAGCTGAAGCTGGACCTGGAGCAGGAGACTATCAAGCTGGTACATACAGAGGCCACAGATGCGGCCCAACTCCCCTCCCAGGTACCCTAAGATGCTGCCCACTATCACATCGTCCTCTATAAGCACACCCATGAGGGTGACTCCTTTGAGGGTGTGGTGTTCATGTATTCCATGCAGACTACAAGTACAGCATCAAGTGCAGTATTCCAACTGCAAGAGATACTTCCTCAACTCCATAGGGCAGGATTTTCAGCTGGAGATTTCCTGTAAGATTAAGATTGACTATAAGGCAGACCTGACGGCCAAATTCCTCAATGATAAAGTCCACTCCCATGCAATATGCCTTCAAGCACGCCTTCACAAAGCCCAAGGACTCTAGGGTTAAGAATGGCCACAAGCACCCCATTGGGGCCCTGGTGAGGGTGGAGAACAGCTAGGCAGCCAGACAGAGCCAGGCTGTTGTGCGGACCATAGGGTTGCCTGTCTTGGTTCCCTTGTAATTCCAGCTCTTAAGATACTGAAGCAGGAGGACTGCTGTAAGTTCAAGGCCAGCCTGGGCTACATGGTGAGTTTAAGGCCAGCTTGCAATGCAAAGCAAGACCCTATCTCAACCCTCCCCTAAAAAAATAAAACATAGGAATGTAGCTTGGTAGTAGAGCACTACCTAATGTGTTCAATCTCCAGTACTGAATGGGTTCAATCTCCAGTACTGAAAAACAAATTATTTTTAAAGAGTAAAAAACAAAAGCAAATGTAGATAAAAGGGATTTCAAACTAAGAATCTTTTGCATTGCCAAGAAAACACTCATCAGAGTGAAGAGACAATCTATAGAAAGGAAACAATATCTGCAAACCACTTATGTTGTTAGCAACATAAATAATCCAATTAAAAATAGGCAATTCATATAGATAGATATTTCTGAAAAGAAGAAATACAATGGTCAAGAAACATATGGGGAAAATATTCAACATCACTAATCAGGGAACTGCAAATCAAAATCACTATCAGATATCTCACTCCATAAACACATATACTATGAGTTTCAGGTATCCTTCTTCTGAGTATATATCCAAAGGAACTGAAACCATCATATTGAAGAGATACCGCAAGCCATGGTGACACACACCTGTAATCCCAGCGTGAGGCAAGTGGCTTGCAAATTTGAACCCAGTTTAGTAACTTAGTGAGACCCTGTCTCAAAATAAAAATAAAACGTAAAAAGGGGTTGGGATGTAGCTCTGAACAAAGGTCCTTGGTTTAACCCCCAGTTGATAGAGACAGAGACAGAGACAGACAGATGCGAAAAAAGGCAGTGACTGTAATCCCATATTTTGAGGCATTATTCATAAAAGTGGAAAGTAGAATAGTAATTACTAGAGGTTAGGAAGGGGGAGGGAGTAGAAAAGGGTTAGGTAACAGGTATCAACACGGTTGGATAGGAAAAACAAATTCTAGTGTTACGCAGTACAAATGGGTGACAACAGTTTACACCTATTGTATATTTCATGAAGAACTGGAAAAGCACCAGAAGATTAAAAATATAAAGGAGATCTAAATGGTAATTATGCTGTTTTAATCAGCACACTGTATACATGGACTGAAATACTGTGCAATATCATAATATGTAAAATTATGGCTTGTTAACTAAAAAGCAACAAAAATATGTGAACAAACATTTCTCCAAAGGATAGCTACATGGCCAATAAGCATATGAAAAGGTGGTCAATATTACTCATCATTAATAAAATTCAGATCAAAACCACCATGAGATACCACTTCACATGAAGATAGCTATTTTCAGAACACAAAATACAAATATTGGCATTGTTAATGAGAAAATAAATATTACAGCTACTGTGGAAAACGGTATGGTAGGTTCTCAAAAATTAAATACATGTAGAATTATAAAATTCAGCAACTCAACTTCTGAGTATATATCCAAAACATTCAAAACAAGTATTTTAACATGTATGTATACACATGTGTACGTAGCTGTCAGGCAAAGGGTTAAAATAGAGTCTACAAAGTGCAGCTGTTCACTGAAATGACCTTGACTGCAGCCTTTCTACAGAGGCTGACTACCTCCTGGAAAAGGAATGTATAGAGATAACTGCTAACACACAAGAAGAACTGACTATTCCCAGGCTCTAGCCAAAGCTGAGAACAATTCTTTCAGCCACGCAGACCTACCGCCACCAAGTCACTTTTGTCTGAACACAGCATTTACGAAACAAAGTGGGTACAGTGTAGTGTTTTGTCTCTCACCTACTGAAGGTGCCATCTCATACAAGATCCTTACCCAGAGGATTCGCCAGCTTTAGTGCTGCTCCTGCCTCATTGTGTGGTAATAAATATTATTTGACCATGTTCATATCTCCTGTATTTTTATAATAAACTTATTTTTGTCTATATAAAATCACGACATGGCTCTTCTCTGTTGGTATAGATATGAATCTTAACTTTCTGTGGCTACATCTATATGGTTCCTTGCTGTTACAATAGCAGTATTATTTTTAACAGTCAAAAGGGAAGATAACCCAAGTATTCACTGATGTATTAATATCAACTAGCTTTTTAAAAAGGAACAAAATTCTGATTATATGCTACAACACAGATAAACCTTGAAAACATTATGATTTTAAAAGCCATAGAAATGACACATTTTGTGTGATTCCACTTATACAAGTACCTAGAGTAGTCAAATTCATGAAGATAAAATGTAAAATGGAGGCTGCCAGAGGAGGAGGTAATGAATTGTTGTTGAATGGGTATCGAGTTTCAATTTAAGAAGATACAAATTTTCAGACATGGATAGTGATGCCTGTACAACAATGCAAATATATTTAGTATGATTGAATTGTATACTTAAGATGGTTTAAAAAAAACCATTATGTTTATTTATCACAATGGAATTTTGAAGAAAAAAAATACCATCTTCACTTCTGATATTTGTAATCTGTGCCTTCTCTCTATTGTACTAGACACTCTGACTACAAGTCTATCAATTTCATTGAACATTTTGAAGCATTTTTAGTTTTATCAATTTTTTAATTGTCTTTCTGTTTTTAATTCCATTAATCTCTTTTTCTGGGGATATAGCTCAGTGGCAAACATGTCTTCCTAGCAAGCACAAGGCCCTGAGTTTGATTCCCAATAAAATAAAAAAAAAATTTTTTTTAATGATTTTTTTTGGGGGGGGTACTAGGACAGAACCCATGACTTTGTGCTTGCCAGGCTTAATTCCATAAATTTCTACTCCAATTCGTATTTATTTTCTTCTGCTTGCTTTAGCTTTTTACAAAAGTGCTTCTATTTCTAATTCCCTAAAGTGATCCTTAGATTATTGATTTTGTATCTTTCTTTTTTAACTTAAGCATTCAGTTCTATAAATTAACCTGTCAGCACTGCTTTGGCTGATTTTCATTTCCCTTCAGTTCATAATATTTTTACTTTCCCTTGAAATTTGTGTGGGGTGGGGTGTGGTGTGGTGTGGTGTGGTGTGGTGTGGTGTGGTGTGGTTTCAAAACACAGTCTCACTCAAGTTGGCCGTGAATTCACTATGTAGCACAAGGCAGGCAATACAAACCACAGTAGTACTCCTGCCTTAAGCCTCCTGAGTTTTGAAATTACAGGTGTGTGCCACCAAGTTTGTCTAGAAGTACGTTGTTTAATCTTCAAGTATTTTTAAATTTTTCAATGACCTTCCTAACTATACAACACAATGTGTATAAAACATTAAATCACTGATTTTTAACTTAATTACATTGTTGTCTGTGAACACAAATTTAAGTATATTGCATGTCCTACAATGTGGTCTCTCAGAGGATATTTTATATGAACTTAAGAAGAATGTGCCTCCTAATGGTGAATGAAGTATTCCACAAACAACAATTAAATCCAGTTGATAGATGGTACTACTAAGCTACAGAGCTGCTGATTTTGTTTGCTACACTTGTAAATTACAGCTATAATAGTGAATTTGATTATTTATCCTTGTAGTTTATTAGTTTTTGTCTCAAACTATAATGTCGAGTCACATTCCAACGCCCCACCTATGAGCACAGGAGGCCTTTGGGGACATTTTCAATCTAAATCACACCACACACCTATCTAGCTCCTGTGCATTCCAATTCACAACCAATCGCAACTCGTCTTCAGGCTCATGTCCTTCTCCCTCGTAACCCTCATAAAATGCTCCTATAGTGACATTAGTGACTTCCTCTCAGGATAATAGGGTGTCTGTGGTAAAGAATGACCCATTTGCTTCCTGGGTGATGGCAGAGTGTTAAACAGCAGAGAAACGACCTCTCTGAGACTTGGTCTTCAGAGACTGGAATACAGCAACAAGAGGAAGAAAATAAGAAGAAAGCAGATCCCCAGGATGTAGCAAAGATCTGAGACTTGAAGCCCATGAGGAGGGCAAAGAAAACCCAACAAAGGAGGTGATGGCAAGTGGCACTTTCTCCCTGACCCCTGACTCCTGACTCACTGTGTGGGAGGGGCAGGTCAAACCTGAGATGAATACTGGCAACCCTTGCCTTCACAGAGAAACACACCGGTGGAATGGAGCACTGGTCACAGCAGACTGCAGTAGCTGGTGAGTTACTTAGGCTCAGACATACCAAGGGAGAACAACTGGCTGGTAGCCACCTTGGAGAGGAGCCAACTGAGCTCAGAACTCACAGCAGCATCTGCAGGTTGGCTCCAACTAGTGGCTCCAAGTCTCAGCGTGAGGCAGAACCAAGCTCAAGGCAGCAGGAGGAACATGGAGTATTGCAAGCTGAACAAATACGGTTTTATCCTCACAGCCAGAAACCAGCCTGAACTTCAGTGGAACTGAATGCACAGGCTTGCTGGGATTATCCACTACCCAGTATAAATTTATGGTTGGCCTGCTGAGATTAACTCAGATGTGGATCTTGCCTACGTTGTCTACTAGTGCAGCAGATACACATCATGAAGTGAACTTTACTTTTCCTATCACTGAGGTAATATTTACTGTATATAATTTTCTTACTTGCTTTAGATTTTGTTCTATAACCACAAATCTAGTTCACACGGTTAAAGATGGCAAATTAATAATTAATAGTTTCTAGGCTGTCTCTGATATTATTGTCATTCCTGACCATACTACTTAGCCAAGGTGACATAATTGTGCTACTCAGGTGCTTCTCCTGGTATGACAAACTGAGATTCCCTAAGGGGCATACAAAATGCAATTTGCCACTGCCAAAGAACAAGGAGCTAGGCCAAATAGGCAGCAGTTTTTCATCCCCAGTGAATTCAAGAGGTAGGATCTTGCAACAGACTCAAAACCCAAAACCTAGCTATATCTAAAGAGAAGTAGTCATGTCCTAAGGGTTTTAAAGATTAGCAATAAAGCTACTTCCCATAAGCAATTTACAAGCATCAACCCAGGAATAAACTAAAATTACCTCCCTGGATTCTCTAAAGTAATAACCATGGAAGTAACAAAGCAGATGAATGAGGCTCTAGAAAAAAATCAAGTGAGAAATAATTTCTCAGATAACTACAGAGACAATGACCACGATGAAACACATGGATAGTGACTTTAGAGCAGACACAGATTTAAAGAATAGAAGAGCTTAGGAAAATGGTGGGAACCATGAACACCAAACATAGGAAAGAAATGGAATCCATAAAATAGGTTTAAGCAGATATATAGGTGATTAAAAATTCCATGGAAAGTATATGCACCAGAGTGAGCCAATGTGAAGGCAAAACACCAGATCTAAAAGACAGGATTGCAGTTAGTGGTCATGAAAAGACAAATATCTTAAAAATAGCAAGAAACCATGAAAAATCAATCTAACAGCTGCTAGACAATGCAAAGAAGAATAACACAAGATTGATTGGAGTCAATGAAAAAGCAGGGGATGGCGCAAATGACATAAACACCTGTTTACCGACATTATGGCAGAAAACTTTCCAAGCAGGAAGAAAGAATTTGACATGCAGATAAGTGAGGCATATAGAACTCCAACTACCATGATTTTTAAAAACAAAATCTACACCAAGGCACATAACAGTCAAAATTCCAGAAATTCAATGCAAGAATGAAATACTAAAAAAAATTTTTTAAAGAGAACAGAATATTAAAAGTTGTTAGAGAAAAAAAAATCACCTATAAAGGAAAGTCCATCAGAATCATAGCAGATTTCTCAATATAAACCCTAAGTCAAGGGCAGCATGGAGTGAATTATTTCAAGTCCTAAAAGAACTAACCTTCAATATAGATTGCTGTAACCCACAAAACTGTCTTTCAAAATTGATGGAGAAATAATATACTTCCAGAGCAAAGAACACCTGAGGAAATTCATGAACACAAAACCAGAACTCCAAAACGTTCTGAAGAAGAAAGAGATAATGAGGACCACAATTCCATGAACCCCAACAGAAGGAATTCACCAGGCAAGGGAAGCAATTAAAAAGAGGAGAGATAAAAGGAAACCAACAACAGGAAAATAACATGACAAGGATAAGTCAATACATATTGGTTATAACCATCAATGTAAATTGTTTCAAATCACCAATTAAAGAAACAGACTGGCAGAAACAATCAAGAAGTTAGTTCCAACAATGTGCTGCACACAAGAAATATATTTAATTCAAAAAGAAATTCATAGACAAAGTCAAAAGAATGAAGAACAATACTCCGTGTGACAGGTTTCCAGAAAAAAGCAGTGATAGCTATTCTATTTGTGAAAAAAGTAGATTTCAAGCCAAAACCAATTAAGAGATACAAAGAAGGTCAAACTACAATGTCTTCTTGGACAGGTGAACTTTTTATCATTATCTTTACCCCTTACAAATTTTTTCTCAAGTCTGTCGTCTGAAATTCATATAATAGCCAGGCATGGTGGCCGACATCTGTAATCCCAGCACTCAGGAGTCTGAGACAGGAGGATTGTCACAAATTTGAGGCCAGCCTGGGCTACACAGTGAGTTCAAGGCCATCCTAGAAAACATAGCAAGACCCTGTCTCAAAGGGAAAAAAAATGAAATTCATATAGTTATACCAAATTTATTTTAATTATTTAAAAACAACCAAAAAGGAAATAAGTAACACACATCACATAGACACACACACACACACACACACACAGAGTAAAAACAAAACAAAAAACAAAGAGACAGCAGGTTTGAAGGTTATATGGTAGTTTCCATTTTCTGGCTCTATTTTTGGCCCATGGGCATTTCCCTCACATTCTTATAACTAGAACTTTTCATTTAAAACAATGTTTGCCCTTCTAGGTGCCTTGCAGAAGTTTTTCCAGCTAGGTAGTAAACCCTATTACTGAAAGCCCATAGGTTATTTTTTATTATAGGATTTCTCAGAGAGATTACTGCATTATTATATACCATCTAAAGTACAAGTTAGAGGAATGCACTTTCCAAAATAGGAATGTACTTTCCAAACTTGTCTAGCCAGTAATCCTTTTATCACACTTCACTGCAAAATTTAGTCTAAGAAATGTGCTGTTTCCAAACAGCAGTCATTCTTTGAGGTATCTGTTACTGTTTGCTCAGTCATATTTTCCTCTCCTGTTCTTTGGTACTTTTTGTTTACATTAAATATTTTTACATTAAGAACTCTATGTTTATTCTCAGATACTTGATGTTATCATGTAATAAACTCCATAATGCCATCTGTTGCCAATCACCCTTACATATATTAACCATTAGATACACTGTCTCTCAATTCCTTAAGGTATAAGGGCATTATTTCATAAATACTCATCTTGTCACCACAAAAGAATATAAGAGATCAAAGATAAACCACACTTTTCATGAATCTCCTGATGCCATGAAAACAAAACTGTGTACTAGGAGTTACATGATACTACGAGTACGTACTAGGAGGTACATGATACTTTCTTCATGACTTTTGATTAATTTTAATTGTTAAAATAACACATTTCAACCAATATACTTCCTATTCTAATTTTCCACTTCAGCTATATATATTAAACATCATTTTTTAACATATTCACAATGGGTCTATAATCTGTATGTCTCACTGCTAGTGGGCTTGAACCACTAGTGTGGTATGTGGATGACTATTACATGCTTCTACCACCAGTATACAAGCCACCTAATGGGATAGTCATGCATGTACCACTAGTGGTTCTAGCTGGCAGAAATGTATTAAAATATCATACTCATTCACCAAAATAATTAACATAAACTAGAATGATGGCTAATAAAAGTCTCTCTATTGTTTACCAAAAAAAAGTATAAATGGGTAAAACAAAAAAGTACTATATCATTACCTCATACAAGTAGAAAAAAAAACTATAACTTGTTTTTTTTTGACTAGTAATACATATTTTCTGTTTGTTTGTTTTCCCTCCAAGTTTCAGGGGGGAAAAGTAAAGAAACTGGGCTGGGGATTTCACTCAGTGGCTTAAGTGCCTGCCTGGCAAGTGTGAGGTCGTGAGGTCAATCCCCGGTACCAAAAAAAAAAAAAAAAAGTAAAGAAACTATATAATACAAACATTATGAATAGTCTTGTGGCAAAGACATCTGGAACATAAGTACTAGGGCAGTGGTGCTAAACCTACGGCACATGTGCCACAGGAGGAATTTGCTATCATTGAAGGCTCTAAAAGGTTCACTGTCACTGTAGTAGAGAATAAATGTAAGATTTTACTTAGTGTCTAGATTTCCTCTTGGAAGGTTAAATTTTCTACAAAGTAAGTGACTTCCTTATCAAATTTTAATCAAATTCCATTAAACAGAAACCTATTTCCATTTTAGATCACACACATGTGCAATGTGATCAGACGGATAAGAAATACTAGGTAAGTCCTAGGGGGTGGTAACTTCTTCATGAGTAGGTAATGGAATCACCTACTTCAATCTCTAAAGCATTTAAATCAATGAAAATGTAATTTAGACTTCCATGAAAGACACCATCTGTGTAATCAAGTTCACCCCAAGCCCTTTTCAGTTTGAAGAAATACTTGGGAAATGTTTCATCTTTCCTTTTCCCTATTGAAAGTCCAATATTCATGATCTTCTGGAATGCTGCCATTGATGACAAACTGATGCCTGTCCATGGTGTACTATTTTAAGTCCCCACAAAATATAATGGCTAGTATGATAATATAATGAATGAGTATGATAATGGATATCATACTCATTCACCAAAATAATTAACATATAAACTAGAATGATGGCTAATAAAAGTCTCTCTATTGTTTACCAAAAAAAAGTATAAATGGGTAAAACAAAAAAGTACTATATCATTACCTCATACAAGTAGAAAAAAAAAACTATAACTTTTTTTTCTTTTGACTAGTAATACATATTTTCTGTTTGTTTTCCCTCCAAGTTTCAGGGGGGAAAAGTAAAGAAACTGGGCTGGGGATTTCACTCAGTGGCTTAAGTGCCTGCCTGGCAAGTGTGAGGTCGTGAGTTCAATTAGGGATTTAGCTCACTGGCATAAGCGCCTGCCTTGCAAGCATGTGGTCGTGAGTTCGATCCCCGGTACCAAAAAAAAAAAAAAAAAAAAAAAAAAAAAATATATATATATATATATATATATATATATATATATATATATAAAAGCCAGGATACATGTTTAATGTGAGCCAAGGCTACTGCCTTCTTAATGAAACCAATGTACCCACCTTTTGGTTGCCAGTAGAGATGAATACATTTTATTAGGTGAGTGCTTTGTAGTCTAAAAAAGTGAAATATGCACAATAGATCAGAACCCACTCCTGAGTCAGTGGGTACAAAACTAGTTTCTCTAGCAGTTTTTTATGAAGTGGGTCAGACTCCAGGGCTTCCTAGAAAGAAACATCAAGAAGGTTGAACTTTGACTTTAGTAGAAAGTGGCCAGACCTTCATGCTGCTTGATTTGAAATACACCCTCTAGTCCATATACAAAGCCATGTGAAAACACTTTGAGGTCAACATCCTGCCAACAGGTGAGGTCAGTGTTATAGCTAGTGAGTTCCTTCTGGAGAAGGCTCTGGCAGTGGTGAGCTCCATGGTGTAGGGGGCACAGTATGGACACAGCACGGTCTGTAAGAACTCAGTCTGGTCATATGTACCTGCCAGAATGCTGTGGAAGACCATGAAAAGGAGTGTCCTCTATCACTTTCTCGATGTAGAGTTACTGTGGTCAAAATGCAATGCCAGGCTCAGCTTCTATCAGGAACACACTTTCCAACCCAGGCTCTGCTCAAAGTGCAGCACATTGCCTGGAATGCAATGAAGCTTCAGCCATGCCCACTGTCAGACTGGATGAGTTGTAGACACATTCCTGCACAGCTTTCTCGGTCTAAGTAGAAGACAGCTAAGAAGACAACAATGAAGAGGGTCCCAGGTTCCACAGCTCCAGGTTTAGCTTCCTTGTAACAGCAGAAGAGACAGGATCCCCAAGTTCAAGGCTGAGTTTGAGGCACACCAAGAAGCCCATCATGATGCAAGTGCAGCTCAGTAAAGGGGGGCAAAGCGGGTTGCACTCTACCTTATACTTGACATCTGTGATCTGCAGTACCACAGTGTCCTGCCAAGCATCCACAATGACTACATCCTTAGCCACTGCTTCCTACCAATAATGAAGCTTCACCCAGCTCAGAGACTGTAGTGGGCTTAAGCTGCTCCTTGTGCTGAGATAGTTCTTCCTGCTCTTCTTAGCCTCAGGGACGTTAGCATGCCCCACAAAGCCACAGGTCACAACTGGTTGAGGACCCAACCCAGTGGATTGCTTAGATCATGCTGTATGTTTTGGTGTCTGTCAGTGCAAACAACAGGCTCAGCTGGGTTCTGAGGGCACACAGTGTACTACAGCTCCTCCATCACAGCTTCTCCATCACACAGCTCCTCCATCACAGCTTCAGTCAGTGCCTCAGTCTAATGCACTGCTCCATAATCATTCAGACTGGTCATGCCTGGTACACAGATACAGCACTTCAATGCCTTCAATCTCTGCTTCCATCGCATGGGGCATTCTCCTCTTAGGGATTTTTGTCTTCTTTAACTATTTGCAACAATTCTGCTTCCAATTAAGTCCCATTCTGAGGTTCAACACTTCAGAGTATCTTTATGGAGGGCACAATTCAACCAGAAAATAGCCAGATGTCCCTATCCCACGTCTTTCCAATAAGTGGTGCAGTCTGTGTTCCCTCCCCCTGAACCCAAGCAGAGACTTTTCACAGACTGAAACAATACTGCACACCGAAAGTGATATTAAGTCCCCTCTTTGAACTCAGTCATGACACTATTAAAAAGCCCAAATTAAAGGCTGATAATGTACCTCAGTGACAAAAGTATTTGCCTGGCATGTGCAGGTCCTGGGTTCAATGTCCAACAATAAATAAGTAAATAAATTAGGCCCAAACTCACCCATACAGAAACCACATAGAGCTACTTGTACTCAGGAAGCTGAGGCAATAGTAATACCACAAATTCGAGGCCAACTGGGCAATATAGTGAATTCAGGCCAGCCTGAACTACATAATGAAAACCTGTCTCAAACAAACAAAAAGCAACCACATGGAGAGCAAATGTAAAGGTAGTTATTCCGGCTAATAGCCCAGCTGAGGTGCCATCAACCACCATACATGAATGTGAATGTACTTCCAAATGACTCTAAGACTCAGCCAGAATCAATCTCTACCTGTGAGACATTTTTGCTGAGACCACAGGCCCTATACAACACAAGCCACCTTTCCCATAGTGTTCTGTTCACATTCCTGGCACTTGCTTTGGCAGTACATATATTAAAATTGTTTAGGCCAGGAATTTGGTTGAGTGGCACAAGTGCCTGCCTGGTAAGCATGAGGTCAAGAGTTCAATCCCCAGTCCCCAAAACATAAACAAATAATTTTTCATATTCCTTATCAATTAAAGACATGCCCTTACTAAAAATAATTATTTGAAACCACTAAGTTTTTAAGGTGGCTTGTTATATAGTTATAGTAAATATTCAGCTCATAAAACAAAATTAAAATATGCAACAATGATTAAAATAAATCCAGAAAATTAAAGTTTAGGGTATTAGTAAGACATCATATAGAACTTGTTTTGTCTAAGAAGGAATAAAATATTCAAATACATCCTTGAGGAAAGAAAAACATCTTTTTACTTGACTAGAAAGTAAAAAATTGACTGATGTGTTTTGAAACTTTGTCCTATTTTTTTCTTGTTTTCCCCCTTTTTATCCTTGAGTAAAATGGATTTGAAGGGAAAAAAAGTGCTATAAATAGGCACAAGGACAGTACACTAAGAAAATATAAATATTAGAGTCAGAAAATTACATTAATGCTCTAGAGGCCTAACAATAACATTTAATTAAGTTAGAAAAACATATCATTGATTTGGGACTCTGAGTCAAAATGCATATAAACCTAGAGTACAAAGTTAAACCATGTCATTACTCTTTTACTGTTATTAAAAGTGACATTCAGGCCAGGAGTATAGCTCAGTGGTGCAGTGCCTGCCTAGCAAGTGCAAAGTCCTGAGTTCAACCCCTGGTGCCAAAAATAAATAAATAAAAATAAAATAAATAAAATTAAAATGACACTTCTGGGATCCTAGAAAAACTGGTTAATTTGTATTATAATTGCCTCCAAATTCAGAAACTTATTAGGGAGTGGCTGCAACTCCCTTTAATAGGTGAGCTGCATTCCATGCTGCCTGAAGAAGTTCAGTCTTTGTCCAAAGTCCTACTTCATTGTCTATTCTTAATTTTTATCAATAAGGCTGCTTATCCAACTATCTCAGGCCCTTCTACTAGCTACCTTACTCATAAACTAAATAAACTATTTCTGGAGCAATACACCAGCACCAAAGGAGACTCAGATAGGCAGTCCCCCTCTCATCCCCACCAGCATGTCTCATCTTGAGCCATGGTGGCTATCAGGTGCAGAGTGGCCTTAGTTCTGGTTAACAAGGTAAGGCTGGAAAGGCAGCCACCTTCTCTTCTGTCGTGTAATGCACATTCCTAGGAAACCTGGCACTAAATCATTCCTAGACAACCTGCTTCTGGGTCAGGGTTTCAAAAGGAGCAGAGCAGCTCCCTTGCAGTGATCTATTGAATGTCACCCTTGCTAAGTATGGCAGCACAAGCCTATAATCCCACCACTGGAGAGGCTGAGGTAGGAAGACTGCCAAGAGTTTGAGGCTAGTGTGAATTATATAGCAAAACCCTGTCTCAAAAAAAAAAAAAAAAGCCACCAACACAGAATGCCATTTTCTACATCACCTTACAAAGAGATTTTAAGATACAGGTGTAGAATAAAATGTGTAAAAGAAGATGACAAGGGAGATCTATACTTCTCGAGGTCTGTCAAATATCAATTGCTCTTTCTGCCTCTGTTTCTGGGTCTCATTCTGTCATTCCTTCTTTTCTCTTACTTCTCTGTATCTCTATTTGTTTCTCTCTGTCTCTTTGACTCTGTCTTTATCTTTCTTTCCATCATTCTATCTGTTACACATATATCCTAATGCTAACACACTCACATAGAGAAGAAATCACACACACACACTCATATTCACACATGGTCAGAATGAAAATATTCAACCTAACTTACCTAAAATAAATCTCATTAAAAATAATAAAATAAAATAAATCTCATTAAGGTAGTCTCCACATTGTTAACCACTAAAAATCACTTAATGATTACTCACTCTTGATATACCTTTTTAAAATTAACTCATTATGCTAAAATATTTTCAACTCACTTATCATTTTAAAATTAAGCTACATCAACAGAGTGAAAAGAAAACCCACAGAATGGGAAAGAATTACAGCCAGCAACCTCTCAAAAGACTTATTTCCACAACATATAAAGAATTTTTTTAAAAAAAAGCCCCCCAAATTCAAAGACCCTCTCCAAAAATAGGCATCGGAGATGAACACACATTTCTCAGATGAAGATATACAAATGGCAAATAAATACATGAAGACATGTTCACCATCACTGGTCTTTCGAGAAACACAAATTAAAATGCATTGAGATTTCATCTCAATCCGGAAAGAATAGCTGCCATCAAGAAATCAATTGATAACAAAAGTTTGTGAGGCTGTGGGGAAAAAGGAACACTGCTCCACTGTTGGTAGGAGTGTAGACTACTGCAGCCACTATGGAAATCACTATGGAGATTTCTCAGAACACCAGAATTGGAAGTTCCATTCAATCCAGCTATTCCCCTGCTGGGTATTTTCCCAGAAAAACCCAAAAGGTCATGTCACAGTGATATATGTGCACCTATGTTCATAGTAGCACAATTTGTAATAGCTAAATCTTGGAAACAACCAAAATGCCTATCAACTGCAGAGTGGATGAAAAAGATAATAGTATTTTTATACAATGGAATATTACTAAGCTATAAAAAAGGATGATCTCGAGGCCTTTGTAGGTAAATGGAGGCAATCTGAGACTATCCTCATAAGTGAAATAAATGAGAATCATCTTTATAAATATCACATTGTGTCTCTAGTGTAAAAAGTAGTAAGAATTGTAGGAGTAATAAAACCCAAAATGTGTAATTGCTATTGTAAAAAAGAGAGGAAAAGACAGTGCTCTAAAGGGTATAACTGCATGTATGTTTAAGTGTGTAAGATAGATAACCATATTACTAAGTTTTTGTTGGACCGCTGAACAGAATTGTTTGCAGTCTGTCTGAATGTCACTTTGTATGCTTTAATTTTGTAACTTGAACAACTATTTCTAAGATGACAATATGTAATTTATCAACTAGTGATTTCTTACTATTTATTTTTTTTGAAATTCTGTAGTATTTCTACCTTTTTTTCTATTTTGCTTTTTTTCTCTTTAAATAAAACTAAAAAAAATTTTTTAAAAATTAATTTAAGCTAGTATGGTGGCACATGCCTGCAATATCGACACTGGGAAGCTGGCCCTGAAACAAGGCCAGCAGATTGCTGTAGCTGGTGGTTTCAAACAGGAGCCTAAAGAGAATTCTTTCTGTGGTCTGTTGGCCATTTCAGAACTTTGGAATGGTCAATGGAATGGTCAATTCATCAGAAAGAAATAGCAGGTGAGTATGGCGGACTTTAGGAGACCGGCAGGGGAGAGACCCTGGCACCTCGGGACCTGCACCATGCGGTTGACTCGGGGTACTGGGAAAACAAGGAACTCCCCCGCTCTGTAGAGGCAGCTGAGAGTGTGGCAGACTTTCAGCAGCCCGAAGGAGAGAGACCTTGGCGCATTGGGACCTGCACAGCGCGGCTGACTCGGGGTGCCAGGAGAACAAGGAGCACCTCCCCTCTCTGGGGGCAGCTGAGAGTGTGGCAGACTTTCGGCGGCCTACAGGAGAGAGACCCTGGTGCACCGGGAACTGCACAGTGCAGCTGACTCGGGGTGCCGGGAGAACAAGGAACTCCCCCTCTCTCTGGGGGCGGCTGAGAGTGTAGCAGACTTTCGGCAGCCTGAAGGAGAGAGACCCTGGCACATCAGGACCTGCACCGTGCAGTTGAACTGGGGTGCTGGGAGAACAAGGAACTCCTCCCCTCTCTGGGGGATGACTGTGATCCTGCCTGCGTGTGGGCTGAGAATCAGACATCTCATGTCGTCCTGTCCCCCATCCCATGTCCCCCCCTCCCCCTCCCTCCTGCCTAGCAAGTGGGAGCCAGTGAACTACACATGTTGCGAAAAGATTGGCTATGTTATTTAGTATGAGCTCTCCATATGCAAAGATAAGGACAACCATTTGGAAGAAAACAAGAGACAATATGACAGATAGTGAAGATCTCTGGTTGTCCAGCTTTGAAATTTATGCTTTCTTATGTCCCATTGTGTTCTGTTTTATTGTGTTTTACTCCCTTTTAAAATAAAATAAAATTAAAAAAAAAAAAACACTGGGAAGGCTGAGGCAAGAGAAATGCCTGGAGTTCAAGGCCAGCCTACTTAACATTGAGTTTGAGGACAGCATGAACTATAGGAGGTCCTACCTTAAAAAACAAAAATAGGCCAGGGATTTGGCTCAGTGGCTTATGCGCCTGCCTGGCAAGCGCGAGGTTACGAGTTCAATCCCCGGTACCAAAAAAAAAAAAAGAATGAAAAACAAAAATAAATAATAAAAAGAATTTAAATTAAAATCTACATGATGATGCATACATTATTCAATTGTCTAATATAAGTTTCAAATAAAATCCACTGATATCAGGGGAAAAAAACATCAAAATAGCTCAAAGGGCAGATGTGGAAATTTCAGGAAGATGGCAGAGTGGTAAGCAGCAGTGAAACAGCCTCTTTGAAAGATCTGCTTTGCAGACACAAATATGGCAACTTGAGGAAGACAAGAAAGAGAGAAGTGGGTCCCTTAGACCCAGGAAGGTCATGAAGCAAGAAGTGGAGCCCATGGGGAGAGCAAAGGAAGAAACTTCAAGAAAGAAGAAGGCAGTGGCAGGTGATGCCTTCTTCTGAGACCTCCACGGAGAGATGCAGCACTGAAACGGAGACATGGATGCTATGAACTGCATGCACTGCTGGTGAATGGAACAGATTTGGCCACCCTGCAGGAGGGCAACTGGCCAGGAGCCATCTTGGAGAAGGGTCAACTGAGCTCGGAACTCAGAACAACTGTTGGCTCCACCCAGCAGCTTACAGCGGAGTTCAAGCCTACACTGACTGATTCAGGATGAATGGGTCTAGTGTCAGCCTCATGGCCAGAAATCAGCATGAACTTCAGCAAGGATAAAGGTACAGGATCACTCAGACTAGCCACTACCACACTGTAAAGCTACTGCTGGCTTGCTGGGGTAAAGCAACACAGATCTGGACTCTGTCTCCACACTCTGTCTACCAATGACACCAGAAACAAAGCTTGCAGTAGACTTTTATTTCCCTCTCTTTTTTTGCTTTTTTGTTTTGGTTTTGGTAGGTTTTTTTCTGCATTGTTTGATCTTGTTTTTATATGGGTGTAAATCTGGTTTATAGTTTTTTTGTGTTGGTTGTTCTGTTTTGTTCTTCCTTTTATGTCTTTTTTCTCTTTTTCCTTCCTATCTCTGCACCAGTTTCCAAAAATGATCTTTCTTTGTCCTCCAGTCTTGCTTCTAATCTCCTTCTCCTCTACTTCTCTAATTTTTCCCATAACCCTTTTTAAGTTTTCTTCCCTGAAAATAAAACTGGCATACTGAGGGCTTATTTATTGCATACAATTTTCTGGTTTCTTTTAGACTCTGTTATATAACCACAAATACAGTTTATTTGGTTAGAGACAATTAATGGTTACCTCAGTTTGTCACTTTCCAGGCTGTGGTTTGACGGTATTGTTATTATTGATTGTACCACTTTATCTAAAGTAATGTAACTTTTCTAACCAGTTGTTCTTCCTGGAACATCAAAACTGAGATTGTCTAAGGGTCATAGAAAATACTATGGGCCAAAGAACCAGAGGTTAGGTCAAGTAGGCAGCAACTTCTTATCCCCAATAATGAAGAGATAGGCTCCTACAACTGACTGAAAACCCAAAAACCAGATACACCTGGAAGCCACCTCTGAGAAGCAGTCATTTCCGAAGGCTAGTAAATACCAACAACAAAGCTACTCACCACAGGCAATTCATAAGCATCAACCCACAAATTAAAATTAAAAGAAAAAGAAACACAAAATGAGAAGACATCTGAGATACAATCCCTTAGTGTGACAAGCTGAAAGAAAAAACATATGTGAATGTGTATGTATGCACATATAAAAAAATAGTTAAGATAGTTATACAACTGATTTCTCTGAGTTCACTGAAGAGAAAGATTTGTACTGGTATTGTTCAGACAACTGAAGGCAGATGTCTTGGGCCAGGGTTTTAGCTCAGTGGCATAAGAGCCTGACTGGCAAGTCCAAGGTCATGAGTTCAATCCCTGGTACAAAAAAAAAAAGGCAGATGTCTTGTGTTCTGGGTGAATTTTGGGGACAACAATGCGCAACATATGTACTGCTGTTACCCCTGATTGACGTACTTTGAAATTTTGTTGTAGTTTTTTTCTTCTTTTTTTTTTCTGTTTATCTTTGAATAAAATAGACTTAAAAAAAAGAAAAAAGGGCTGGGGATTTAGCTCAGCGGCATAAGCGCCTGCCTTGCAAGCAGGCAGTCGTGAGTTCGATCCCTGGTACCGATAAAAAAAATAAATAAATAAAAATAAAAATAAAATAAAAATAAAATTAAAAAAAAAGAAAAGAAAAAGAAAAAAAAAAAAAAGATGCAACCCCAGATTTCCAGTTCACTAAAGGTAAAGCCAGGGGCAATGAGGTGAGACAATCCGAAAGCCACCCAGCTGGTCTCTGTGAAGTAATAACAATAAAGCAAATGAACAAAACACTAGAAAAAAATCAACTTAGAAATAATTTCTTAGATAATTACAGAGATAGTGACTTCAATGAAAAGCATGCTAGGTGACTACAGCAAATACAAATTTAAAAATAAAGGAGTTTAGGAAAAGGATGGAAACCATGAATTCACAACATTGGAAAGAAATTGAATCTATAAAACACATTCAAGCAGATATCCAGGAGACTAAAATGTTCATAGAAAGTGTCCAAAGCAGAATAAACCAATATGAGAACAGACTCTCCAACACAGAAGACAGGCTTGCAGCTAACAATCATGAAGAGAAAGATTTTTTAAAACTAGCAAGGCACCAAGAATATCAATTCAATGGCCCTGAAGCAAGACCAGCAGATTGCTATAGCTGCTTATTTCAAACAGGAGTCTAAAGAGAATTCTTTCTGTGGACTGTTGGTCATTTCAGAACTTCGGAAATGTAATGGTCAATTCATCAGAAAGAAATAGCAGGTGAGTGTGACAGACTTTCGGAGGCCTGCAGGAGAGAGACCCTGGCGCCTCGGGACCTGCACCATGTGGTTGACTCGAGGTGCCAGGAGAACAAGGAGCTCCTCCCATCTCTGGGAGGTGGCTGTGATCCTGCCTGCATGTGGGCTGAGAATCAAACATCTCATGTCTTCCTGTCCCCCACCCCGTCCCATGTCCTCCCCTCCTTAGCAAGTGGGAGCCAGTGAACTACACATCTCATGAAAAGATTGGCTATGTTATTTAGTATGAGCTCCCTGTATGCAAAGATATGGACAACCATTGGGAAGAAAACAAGAGACAATATGACAGATAGTGAAGATCTCTGGTTGTCTAGCTTTGAAATTTATGCTTTCTTATGTCCCGTTCTGTTCTGTTTTGTTGTGTTTAATGTTACTCCCTTTTAAAATAAAATTTTTTTAAAAAGACTATCAATTCAGCAGTTGCTAGATGATGCAAAAAATAAAACTGGAGTCAATGAAAAAGCAAGATAGCACAAATGATTAAAAAAAAAAACAAAAAAAAATCTGTTCACAGACATCATGGCAGAAAACTTCCCAAGAGAAGCTGACATACAGATAAGTGAGGCACATAACACTGCAACTAGCCATGATCTTTAAAAAATCTACACCAAGGCATATAATAGTCAAAATTTCAGAACTTCAACACAAGACTAGACTATTAAAAGCTGTTAGAGAAAAGAAACAAATTATAAAAGAAAGCCCATCAGAATATCACCAAATTTCTCAACACAAACCCTCAAGCACAGCTTGAAGCATTTCAAGCCCTAAAAGAAAACAACCTCCAACACAGACTGATATACCCCACAAAACTATCTTTCAATGTTGATGGAAAAATAAGATACTTCCAGGGCAAAGAACACCTGAGGAAATTCATGAACACAAAACTAGAACTCCAAAATGTTCAGAAGGACATTCTAGAAAGAGAGTACAGAACTACAACTCCATGAACCCCAACAAAATGAAGCCAACAAGAAAAGCAAACAATTCAACAGAGAGGGGAAAAAGGAAAGTAAACAACAGGAAAATAACATGACAATTATAAGGCAATACATCAGTGTAAACTGCTTCAATTCACCAATCAAAAGGAGCAGACTTGCAGAATGGATCAGGAAACAAGATCCAACAATGTGCTGCATACAATAAACACATTTAATTCAAAAATAAATTCACAGGCTGGGGATTTAGCTCAGTGGCTTAAGCGCCTGCCTGGCAAGTGTGAGGTCATGAGTTCAATCCCTGGTACCAAAAAAAATAAATAAATAAATAAATAAATAATAATTTTAAAAAAAAATACCCATTGATCATTTTCTGTTATTCAGTTCAGAAAGCCCTGGAATTCTTTCACTATATGCATGGCTTTATACTATTGTGTTATGTTTGATATTATAGTAATTGAAACTATGCTCAACTATAGCAGAGTAAGAGATATGGCATTAGATACTGTTGATGTCCAGTTGACTTAAAGTACTGTGTTACCTATGTTGTCCTCTTCTGATCTGCTCTGTACTGCCCCCTTTTGTTTTATTCTCTTTTAAATAAAAATAAATAAATAAATAAATAAATAAATTCACTTGCTGAAAGTCAAAGCATTAACTCCATGCTTCAGGAACCTGGAAAAAAGCAGGGGTAGCTGTTCTATTTTCAGACAAAGTGGATTTCAAGCCAAGACTGATTGAGAGAGATAAGAAGGTCACTACATCCTTGTAAAGAGAACAATCCAATAAGAAGAGGTAACAATCGTAAGTATATATGCAATAAATACCAATGCATCCAACTTATAAAACACAGATTAATGGACATAAAAAATCAAATAATCCCAAGGGCCAGTGATTTAGCTCAGCAGCATACAAGTACCTGCCTGGCAAGTACAAGGTAATGAGCTCGATCCCAGGTACAAAAAAAAAGTCCTAATACGATTGCATTGGGAGATCTCAATTCCCCACTGTCACAAAAAGACAGCTCAATTAGACCAAAAAAAAAAAAAAAACATTAAAATATTAGAACTAAATCAAACTTCTGAATGGACCTAGTAGATATTTATAGAGTGCTCCACTTCACAACATCAGAATATACATTCTTCTCAGCTACACACGGGACATTCTCCAAAATAGACCATATACTGGCTCATAGAACATGCTTAAGTAAATGCAAAGGAACTGAAATTATCCCATGCATAGTATCAGATCACAGTGCAATGAAATTGGAAATCCATGCCAAAGAAATCCACAAGAACATGTGGAAATTAAATAGCGCCTTACTAAACAACCAATGGGTCACAGATGAAATGAAAGAAGAAATTAGAGTTTTTATGGCTGAATGATAACAGCAATGCAACATACCGGAACTTGTGGGACGCAATGAAAGCAGTCTTAAGAGGAAATTTATAGCAATAAATACCCATATCAGCTATAAACCCATATTAGGAAAACAGAGCAAGCGCATATGAACAACTTAAATGTTGAACCTCAAGTGTCTACAAAATGAAGAGCAGGCCAACCCCAAACCTCATACAAGGGAGGGAATTATAAAGATCAGAGCAGAAATTAACTAAGTGACAGTAAAAAAACAATACAGAGAATCAATGAATTAAAGAATTGGTTCTTTGAAAGATTAAATAAAAATCAAAGAACTTTTAGCCAAGCTTATCAAAAAAAGGAAAGAAAAAACTCAAATCCATGCAACTAGGAATGAAAAGGGTGATATCACAATAGATTCTGCAGAAATTCAGAAGACAAGTTTACAGCAGCACAGTTTTTAATAGCCAAATCCTGGAAACAGCCCAAATGCCCATCAACTGGTGAATGGATAAAGAAGATGTAGTTTAAAATAAAAAGTAACAAAAAAACAAAGGTAGGGACTAGGAATGTAGCACAACAATGCAGTGCCTCCTTGGCAAGCACAAGACCCTGAGTTTGATTACTGGTACCAAAAAAAAGAAGGCAAAAAGACAAAGGAGAAGGAGAAGATGAAGGAGGAAGAGAAGGAGGAGGAGGAGGAGGAGGAGGAGGAGGATGCCCTTGTATGCAATAGAA
This sequence comes from Dolichotis patagonum, assembly GCA_004027295.1. Classification (NCBI taxonomy): domain Eukaryota; kingdom Metazoa; phylum Chordata; class Mammalia; order Rodentia; family Caviidae; genus Dolichotis; species Dolichotis patagonum. Next base: position 88,369 of record PVJX010001383.1, on the reverse strand, counting down.
TATTACTCTGCCACAAAGAAGGATAGACTCAAGACATTTCTAGGTAAATTGATGCACCTTGAGACCATACTCTTAAGTGAAATAAATCAGACATACATTTATAAATACCACATTGTTTCTCTGGTGTGAGAAACTGAAAGGGTAAATAAGAACCAAAATGTATAATAGGTATTATGAAATAGGAAGGCAATGTTCAGACTGGGAGAGGAGCAAGGCAGGAGGAGAAAAGTAAAAAAAAAAAAAAAAAGAGAAAAGAAGGAAAAAATGGAAACAATGGGAAATGAGGAGGGGAGGAAGAATTGAAGGGAAGGTAGGGAAATGGGAAAAAAAGAATCAATTATATCACATACAGGTACAAATTCTCTATGATGACTGTTATTTTATATATATAAATAATGTGATTGGGGAGAAAAAAATGTACCAGGTTTAAGACCTGAAACTTTGAAACTTTTGTAAGAAAACAGGGAAAACACAAAGACATAGGCACTGGAGAAGTCTTCCTGAATAGGACTCTAACAGCACAGGAAACAGTAAATGGGAGTACAACAAATTAAGTTTACTGTGTTTCCTCTACACAGTGCGGGCAGGTATCAATCAGCCTCCCAAGTGCTGAGATTATAGGCATGTATTACCATGCTCAGCAAAAGATAATTTCTTAAAGAATTTCAGTCTTATGCTAAGCAAGATAAGCTAGTCTCACAAAGTTAAGTATCATATTTTCTCCTAGATGAGCAATCTAAAAGAAAGGGGAAAAAAGAGCAAAAAGAAGAGATGAAAGGAAACTAGAAAGCAGACTTTAGAGACAGAAAAGGGAATGAAGGGAAGAGAAGATAAGGGAGACAGGAAATAATGAAGATGAAAATAATCAATATGTTACATGCATGTACCAGCATACCAAAACAATTTTTATTATTCTGAATTGTTCATATGAACTGATAAAAATAATAAATTTATTTTTGGGGGTGGGGGGTGGAGTTGCAGATCCTGAGAAGTGACAAATCTAGTTTTTGATTGCCAGCACACATGTGTATTTTATTGTGCAGTAGTCATACCAGTCAATTCTAAGCAGAAGTTTCTCAAACCTGATCTTGAGTCCTGATTACAAAAATAATAAATTTCTGGAAAAAAAAGAACTTCAGTCTTAAGAGTGATATCAGAATACTGACAATGTAAAACTATCTTTCAAAATTGATGAAGAAATAAAATATTTCCATAATGAAGAGCACCATAAAAAAATTCATGACCACCAAACAAGTGCTACAAGAAGTTCTCAAGGATATCCTATAAAGAGACAATAAAGTCAACAATGCCAAAACATCTAATAGAATGAATATATAAGCCAGAATGAGCAGTTAAGCAGAAAGTTAAGCATGAATGCTTAAGTCCAGACCTTTCAGTAATAACTTTCTATAATTCCCCAATCAAAAAACACAGATTGACAATGGATCAAGAAACAAAATCTAAGGGTCTGGGGATTTAGCCCAGTGGCATAAGCACCTGCCTAGCAAGCGCAAGGTCAAAAGTTCAATCACCGGTAACAGGAAAAAAAAAAAAAAAAGCAAAATCTAATGATATGCTGTGTAAAACAAACACACATCTAACTGAAAAAGAATTCAAAGACTAAAAATCAAAGGATGGAAAACAATAGTCTGCACAATAAGAACCTGAAAACAAGCAAGAGTAGCTATCCTATTTTCAGACAAAGTAGACTACAAGGCAAAACTGATGGATCAGAAGAGGCAAAAAAGGTCATTATGTACTGAACAATTCAACAATTCAACAGTAAGAGATAACTATTAACATATATGCACCAAATACTGGTGCACCCAACTTTATAAACAAACACTACTTAACATGAAAGATCAGGTAAATATCAACACAATTACAGTGGGGGACACTTCAATACCTTCACTACCACAAATAGATCAACTAGATTTAAAAAAAAAAAAAATCAACAAATGTCACAGTTGAACCAAACCTTCAAATAAATGAACTTAACCAAATTCAACAATGTTGCAGGATATAAAATCAACACAAAAATATCAATAGTGTTCCTGTATGCCAAAAATGAACTCACAGAAAGACATGAAGAAAAAAATACCATTCATGATAACATCATGAAAAATGAAATACTTTAGAACTAACCTAACCAAGGAAGTGAAAGACCTCCACAATGAAAACTACAGTATTTTGGAAAAGGAAACCAAAGAGGACATCACAAATGGAAGGTAGGCATGGCAGCACATGGCATCCCAGCACTCAGGAGACTGAGGCAGAAGGATCACTGCAAATTCTAAGTCACTTGAGGCTATGTGAGTTCTAAGATAGCCTGACCTATTTTGCAAGACCCATCTCAAAAAAAACCAAAACAGTGATTAAAAAGTGGAAAAAGAATCCCTGTTTCCGGGTAGATAGAAACAATACAGTCAGACTGGCCATTCTTCCAGGACCAATACACAGATTTAATGCAATCCCAATCAAAATACCAACAGCATTCTTCATAGACCTAGAAAAAATAATCCTAAAATTCATATGGAACCAAAACAACAAAAGTAACCCTGGGTAACAAGAACAAAGCAGAAGCTATCACTATTCTAGGTTTCAAGTTATATTACAAAGCTATAGGAATAAAAACAGTATGGTACTGGCACAAAAACAGGCATGCAGGTAAATGGAACAGAAGACACAGAGACCACCCCAGGCACATTTAGCCATTTGATGTGATCTTTGGCAAAAGGGCCAAAAACCATACACTGGAGGAAAGATAGGTTCTGCTATCCACCTATAGAAGACTAAATCTAGACCCATGTACTAAACTAAAATCTAAATGGATTAAAGACCTAAATGTCAAAACAAAAACATTTAATCTGCCAGAAAACAAAACAGGTAAAGTTCTTAAAGACATGGGCACAGTCAAGGACTTTCTTTTTTTCTTTTTTTTTTTTTTAGTCAAGGACTTTCTGAACAAAACTCCAACAGCACAAGAAATAATACCATGAATCAACAAATAAAAATACGCACTTACCCTCCTATACATGATGGAAATATCATGGCCATGGCAGCCCAGCCCTCCCTGACACAGTTATCAAGTGGGAATGTGGTACATAAAAAGTACTATAGACGGGGTGATACACACACCCCTGGAAGGGTGTTGGCTTCAGATGCTGCAGCTTTCCTGAACAAATCAGGGCTTCCAAACTTGATACTTGTAAAGATTTGAGATTAACTGACACAGATCACAAAGGCACTCTGAACAAACAAGAATTTTTTGTTGCTTTGCATCTTATGGCATGTGCCCAGAGTGCACTAAAGGTTTCACTGAATAGCTTGAACCTGGATGTTCCTCCATCAAGATTTCATGATACCAGCAGTCCTTTGCTAATCAGTGGACTTCTGCAGCTGAGCTCCCATGGGCTGTAAAATCTGAAGATAAGGCCAAATGTAATGCAATTTTTGATAGGTTAGGCCCAGTGAAAGGTTTTCTGTGTGGTGATCAAGTGAAACCAGCGTTGCTCAACTCTAAGTTACCTGTGGAAATCCTTGGAAGAGTTTGGGACTTGAGTGATACTGACTATGAGGGAATGCTTGAGAGAGATGAGTTTGCAGTTGCCATATTTTTAGTATATTGTGCACTGGAGAAAGAACCTGTGCCAATGTCCAGCTTTGGTAGCACCATCTAAAAGAAAAACATGGGTTGTATCCTCTGTAGCAAAAATCTAGTATAATGAAATGTTCCTGAAAACAGGTTTACCTTCTACCTTACTATCCCTTATTTGGGCATTATGTGAAGCTTTCAAAGGATGTTTGCTTTGGCTTTTCACTTAATCAATCAAAAGTTAATAAAAGGTATCGATCATCCTTGCATTCTTACTCCTGATACAATTCCACCATCATGCAGGATGACTTTACAAAAGAACATCATAGCATCAAGTCCTGTTGCATATTTATCTGCTATTAAGGAGTGAGATAGCCTCAACAATGAAATAGCTGACCTGCAAAGGAAAAAGAATAATGCAGAAAGAGACCTTAAGGAGAAAGAAAATACTGTTGAACAGAGGACAAGTCAGGTTCAAGATCTTCAAGATAAAGTTCAAAGGAAGAGTGTTAATCTGCAAAAACTATAGGCCCAGAAAAAACAGCAAGTACAGAAACTCTGCAATAAACTGGATAAACAGAAAGCTCAGCTAGAGGACCAACTCAAAGAAGTCAGAAAGAAATGCACTGAGGAGGCCCAGTTCATCTCATCTTTGAAAGCTGAAATACCTAGTCAAGAATCACAGATTTTGACTTACAAGGAAGCACTGGCCAAAACAAGGAAAGAGCTGAGCTGCCTACAACAAGAAACAGCAGAATTGGAGGAAAAGTGTAGAGTCAGGAAATGCTCAGCTGGAACCTCTTCATTGGCACCTTCAAAAGTCACAGCAGGAAATCCGTTCAATGCAAATGAGACTGATGGAAACAAAAGATCTGGAAAATCATAATAATCAATCAAATTGGTACAGTACCCCACAGTGTTCTTGTAAATGGTGCCACAGATTATTTATTGCAGCCTTAGCACCAGCAACAGTGAAACAGCCAACCTTAAAGAACCTGCTGAAGGCCAGAGCAACCTAGAGTCTGATCCCATAAAGGAGACTCCAGCAAGAAGTAGTCCTGAAATACCACCTTCTGATGTGACTGATGAAAATGAAGTGGTAACTGCTGCTGTTAATGAAAAAGTTTGTAGTGCAGCTGACAATGATAGACATGAAGACCCATTTAACGTAGAATCAAGTTCACTGACAGATCCAGTTGCAGAAACAAACCTTGATCTTTCCCAGTCCACTCCTTTTGTTGGCAGTGTTCCTTTCAAGGATGATCCTTTTGGGAAAATAGACCCCTCTGGTGGTGATCCTTTCAAGGTTCAGATCCCCTTACATTTGACTGCTTCTTCAAGCGCTGTTCTACTGACCCCTTTTGCTACTTCAGGTACCGACCTATTCAGTGTACCCAACAACAGCACTAATGAATTAGTAGAAACACTGAAGCACAATGATCGTTTTGCTCCTGGTGCAACAGCTGTTATTGCATTAAGCAATTCAGCAAAAAACTTTTGCTTCTGTTTTTGGAAATGAAATTTGGAAATGGATTTGCTGACTTTCATACATTATCAAAGGTCAACAATGAAGATCCTTTCAGTTCAGCTACACTGAGCTCTGTCAGCAGTATGGCCATTCCTAAAAATGCATTTGAGGAAACAACAGTGAAGAATAAAGAAGTAACCCCCGCACTGCCACCAAAGACTGGAACTCCAATAAGACCCTATCCGCCACCACCTGTGAAAAGATCCATCAACAAATTGGATTCTTCGGATCCCTTTAAAGTAAATGATCCATTTTAGTCTTTCCCAAGCAGTGACAACCCCAAAGAAAAGGATCCTGATATGTTTCGTGATCCTTTACTTCTGCTTCTACTACTGCCAATAAAGAGGCTGACCTAAGAAATCTTGCTAACTTTGGTGCTTCCCCCTCTGAAGAAGATATGATTGAATGGACCAAGAGGGAGAGTGAGAGAGCAAAAGGGCAGAGGCTTGCCCAACTGAACCAGCAAGAATAAGAAGACTTAGAAAGTCTGAGATATCAGAAGCATAAAGAATTCTCTTGTCCTTTGTCAACAATACAATATTCATCTTCTTTAGTATTGAAGCTATTCACCATGTATATCAAAACTACCTATGAGCATGGAAATACAAAGGTTTATGATTCCTGTAAATGTGACAAAAGTCAAGTTTTTTTTTAACTCTCAGATTTGTCAAATTTTATTTTTTCCTCAGATGACATAGTTTCACCTAGGGTGAAAAAATTAACAAGCTTCTTCACAGCAAAAGAAACAATCTACGTAGTAAAGAGAAAACCTGCAAAATGAAAAAAAAAATAATTAGCCAGCTACTAATGGACAGAGAACTGATACCTAGAATATACAAAGAACAAAAAAAACAACAAAAAAACTAGACCTTCCAAAATAAAAGGACCAATCAAAAAGTAGAAAGCTCAAATGAAGAGATGCTTTTAAAAAGTAGTACAAATGGCCAAAAGAGAACTTAAAATGTTCAACACTGCTGGCCATTAAAGAAAAGCAAACACAAAAAGACTTCAAGGAAGATGGCAGAACAATAAGCAGTAGAGAAAACAGTGTCTCTGAGAGTCAAAGCCCAGAAGCTTGAATATAGCACTGTGAAGAAGACCTGGACCCACGAAGAATCTGAAGTGTGAATTGAAGCCCACAGAGAGAGTAAAAAGAAAAACCTCAACAAAGAAAAAGGTGGTAGCTGCCAGCATCCTCTCCATGAGACGGGACTCACTGTATAAGAGGAATTGCTTGGGGGCTGGGGATTTAGCTCAGCGGCGTAAGCGCCTGCCTTGCAAACAGGCAGTCGTGAGTTCGATCCCTGATACCGATTAAAAAAAAAAAAAAGGAATTGCTTGAACCTGGGACTCACAGTCACAGTGACGGTGATGCCTGGCGACTCCAGAGGCCTCTGCAGAGAGACGATGCAGTGAAGGAGAACAGTGGACACAGAGGACTGAACTGATGGCGGTGAGTGCAGAAGACTCTCCATGGGGAGAGAGTGATTAGCCAGGAGCCATTGGAGATGGGCTGGATAAGCCCAGAACCCAGAACTGCTGCCAGCTTCCTCTAGCACTTCCTAGCTGGGCATAGATCTGTGAAAATCACTTGGACTGAGGCAAGCCCAATGAGTCTGCTCTCAGGTTAGGCCTGCTGGGTTATCCATTACTCTGCCATAAAGCAAATGCTGGCCTGCTGGGACAGATCAGCATGATTTGGGACTGTCTCCACAGGTGTCTACTAATGAGACCAGAGAGAATCCTGGAAGTGGATTGTTTGTTTTATCCTTTTATTTTTCTTTATTCTCTTTCTCCCTCATTGTTTTTATGAGTGAGAAAGGGTTCCTTAACCTCTTGTGGGTGTGGTTCTGTTCTGTTCTTCCTTTTATCTACTTCATCTCTCTTTTCCTTCAGTCTTCTGCACTAGTTTCTCCAAGATGGCATGGTCCCACTTTTTCTCCAACCTTACTTTTAATCTCTTTCTCTTCTTCCACCTGTCTATTTTCTCCTTAATCCATCTTAAACTTTAACCCTAAGGGCAAACTGACACATTATAGACTTATATACTGCATATAATTATCTGGTTTGTTTTACATTTTGTTGTATAATCACAAATCCTATTCATAGAGTTAGAAGTTGCAAATGAAGGGTTGGCTCAGTTTGTTTTCTACACTGTGTTTGGTGCTATTGGTACCACTATAGCCAAAATTGACATAACTGTTCTAAACAGCTGTTGGTCCTGATAATCCATGACTGAGATGAACTAAGGGTTACAGAAAATATGATGGCACAGTGCCAAAGAACCAGGGACTAGGCCAAACATGCAACAATTTATCTCCAACAACCTGAAGACCTAAGATCTCCCAACAGACTCAAAACCCCAAAACCATATACACCTGAAAGATGGCTCAGAGACGTAATCATCACTTAAGGGTCCTAAATACTATCAATAAAGCAACCTACCACAGGCAACTAACAAGCATCACCACAGAAATTAAACTAAAAAAAGAAAAAGAGAGAAAATAAAATGAGAAGGCACATAAGCAAAATGCAACCTCAAGATATCCAGTTCACCAAAGGCAAATCCAGGGGCAATTAGGTGTGACAACCAGACAAGACTCCCACCAGGTCTCTCTGAGTTGGAAACAACAAAGTAATTCAATAAGGCTCTAGAAAAAAATGAAATCAGAAATAATCTCTCAGATAACTTCAGAGATTACCAAAATACACACCATGCTTAGTTACATTAGAACAGACACAGACCAAAAAAAAAAAAAAAATAGACGAGTTTAAGCAAATTTTGGAAGCTCGGCACAGGAAAGAAATGGAAACCATAAAGCAGATATCCAGGAGAATAAAAACTCCACTGAAAATACTTGAAGCAGATTAGGCCAATGTGAAGACAGGACCTCAGATACTGAAGACAGGATTGCAGTTAGTGACCAGAAAAAGAAAGATTTCTCAAAAGTAGCAAGTGGCCATGAAAACTCAATCCAGCAGCTGCTAGTTAAGACAAAGAAGAATAAATTAAGATTGGTTGGAGTCAATGACAAAACAAGAGATACCACAAATGACATTAAAAAATGTTCACAGACATCATGACAGAAAACTTTCCTGGTAGAGCAAAAGAATTTAATATCCAAATAACTGAGGTATATAGAACTCCAATTAGCAATGATCAATCTACACCAGGTGTATCATAGTCAAGATTCCAGAAATTCAACACAAGAATAGAATCCTAAAAGCTGTTAGAGAAAAGAAACAAATAAACTATAAAGGAAGTCCATGGCCCTGAAGCAAGGCCAGCAGAATGCTATAGCTGCTGGTCTCAAACAGGAGCCTAAAGAGAATTCTTTCTGTGGTCTGTTGGCCATTTCAGAACTTTGGAAATGGAATGGTCAATGGAATGGCTCGGGGTGCCGGGAGAACAAGGAACTCTCCCTCTCTCTGGGGGCAGCTGAGAGTGGCAGACTTCCAGCGGCCTGAAGGAGAGAGACACCCTGGCGCATCGGGACCTGCACCATGTGGTTGACTCGGGGTGCCGGGAGGGTGGGGAGCTCCTCCCCTCTCTGGGGGGTGGCTGTGAGTGTGGCAGACTCTAGTGGCCAGAAGGAGAGAGACCCTGGCACATCAGGACCTGCACTGTGCGGTTGACTCGGGGTGCTGGGAGAACAAGGAACTCCTCCCCTCTCTGGGGGTGGCTGGGAGTGTGGCAGACTTTCGGCAGCCTGAAGGGGGGAGACCCTGGCACATCAGGGCCTGCACCATGTGGTTGACTCGGGTGTCGGGAGAACAAGGAACTCTTCCCGTCTCTGGGGGATGACTGTGATCCTGCCTGCGTGTGGGCTGAAAATCAGACATCTCATGTCCTCCTGTCCCCCATCCCATGTCCCCCCTCCCCCTCCCCCCTGCCTAGCAGGTGGGAGCCAGTGAACTACACATCTTGTGAAAGGATTGGCTATGTTATTTAGTGTGGGTTCTCCATATGCAGAGATAGGGAAAACCATTTGGAGGAAAACAGGAGATAGTATGACGGATAGTGAAGATCTCTGGTTGTCTAGCTTTGAAATTTGTGCTTTCTTGTGTCCCATTCTGTTCTGTTTTGTTATGTTTAATTTTGCTCCCTTTAAAAAAAAAAAAGTTTAAAGGAAGCCCATCAGAATTACAGCTGACTTCTCAGCACAAACTCTCAAGTCAAGGAAATATTGGAGTGAAGTACTCCAAGTTCTAAAGGAAAACAACTTACAACCTAGATTGATGTACCTCACAAAAATACCTTTCAAAATTGATGGAGAAATAAGATGCTTCCATGACACAGAACATCTGAGGAAATTTATGATCCAAACCAGTATGCCAAAAAGTTCTGAAGGATATTCTAGAAAGGGATAATAAAGACTACAGCTCCACGAACCCTAACAGAAGGAATCCACCAAGGAGGCAAACAATTAGAGGAAGGGGAAAAAAGGGTGTAGCCAACAACAGGAAAATAACATGACAAGGATAAGTCAATACATACCGGTTATAACCATCAACATTAATCAATTCATCAATAAAAGACAGAGACTGGCAGAAGAGATCAAGAACAAAGATCGAACATTATACTGCATACAAGAAACACATTTAACCCAAAAAGAAATTCATGGACTGAAAGTCAAAGAATGGAAAATAATACTCTATGTAACAGAAACCAAGAGAGAAGCAAGGGTAGCTATTCTATTTGTAGACAAAGTGGATTTCAAGCTAAGACTGATTAAGAGAAAGTCACTACATCCTCATAAAAGGAGCAATCCAAGAAGAGACAACAATCATAAATATATATGCAACAAATACCACTGCATCCAACTATAAAACACGTATCAACAGACATGAAAAATCAAATAGGTCCAAATACAATTGCATTGGGAGATCTCAATTCCCCACTGTCACAAAAAGACAGCTCAATTAGACAAAAAAAAAGCAATAATGAAATATTAGAACTAAATCAAACTTTTGAATGAATGGACCTAGTAGATATTTATAGAGTGCTCCACCTCACAACATCAGAATGTACATTCTTCTCAGCTGCACATGGGACATTCTCCAAAACAGACCATATACTGGCTCATAGAACATGCTTAAGTAAATGCAAAGGAACTGAAATTATCCCATGCATAATATCAGATCACAGTGCAATGAAATTGGAAATCCATGCCAAAGGAAACCACAAGAACTTCATAAACATGTGGAAGTTAAATAGCACCTTACTGAACAACCAATGGGTCACAGATGAAATGCAAGAAGAAATTAGACAGTTTTTACAGTTGAATGACAACAGCAATGCAACATAACAGGACTTGTGGGACACAATGAAAGCAGTTTTAGAGGGAAATTTATAGCAGTAAATACACATACCAGGAAAACAGCAAATGCATATGAATAACTTTATGTTGAAACTCAAACTTCTAGAAAAAGAAGAGCAAGCTAAAACAAAAGCTCCTACAAGGGAGGAAATTATAAAGATCAGAGCAGAAATTAACACAGTGGAAACTAAAACAAACAAAAACAAAAAAAAACACAGAATCAATGAATTAAAGAGTTGGTTCTGAGGTCATGAGTTCAATCCCTAGTACCAAAATAACAATAATAATAATAATAAATAATAATAAACAGTTGGTTCTCTGAAAGCTTAAATAAAACAGACAAACCCTTAGCCAACCTTATCAAAAAAAAAGGAAAGAAAAGACTCAAATCCATGCAATTAGGAATGAAAAGGGTGAAATCACAACAAACACTGCAGAAATACAGAAGATCATCTATACCTACTTTGAAATCTTGTATTCCTGTAAGATGGAAAATACAGAAGAAATGGACAGATTCCAACATACATATGAATAACCAAAGATGAATCAAGAAGATATAAATATCCTGAATAAACCAGTATCAATCAATGAAATCAAAGATGTAATTAAAAACCTATCGACAAAGAAAGGCCCAGGTCCTGATGGATTCACTGCTGAATTCTACAAGAAAGACATCACACCACTATTTCTCACTTAATGAAATTGAATGGGAAGCAATACTTACAAATTCATTCCTGGAAGCAAGCATTACCCTGATACCAAAACCAATGAAGGACCCAACTAAGAAAGAGAACTACAGACCAATCTCCCTAATGAACACTGATGCAAATATCCTCAATAAGATAATGGCAAACAGACTGCAACAAATCATCAAGAATATCGTATACCATGATCAAGTGGGATTTATCCCAGGGATGCAGGGATGGTTTAACACATGTAAAGCCATAAACATAATATACCATATTAACAGAGCCAAGGACAAAAATCATATGATCATCACAACAGATGCAGAAAAAACGTTTGACAAAGTCCAGCACCCATTCATGATAAAAAAAAAAAAACCTACAGAAAACGTGAATAGATGCTCTTTATCTCAATCTCATAAAGCCATCTATAACAAACCAACAGCCAACATCATACTAAATGGACAAAAACTGAAAGCTTTCACTCTAAAATCAGGAGCAAGACAAGGATGTCCACTGTCTCTACTCATATTCAACATAGTCCTGGAAACTTTAGCTGAAGCAGTTAGACAAGAGAAAAAAAAAATAAAGATAGGGAAGGAAGGAGTTAAATGATCATTATTTGCAGCTGACATGATACTGTACTTAGAAGATCCAAAAGACTCACTAAATTTAATAACCAAATTCAGTAACATACCTGGATACAAACTCAACACTCAAAAATCAATAGCCTTCCTGTACATGAGAGAGAAACCAGGGAAATAACACCTTTCACAGTAGCATCCAAAAAAATGAAATACCTAGGAGTCAATCTAACAAAGAATGTAAAAGCTTCTGTATGGAAAACTACAGTACTCTCAAAAAGGAGACTGACGAGAATACTAAAAAATGAGAGACAGCCTGTGCTCTTGGGTAGAAAGAACAAATATAGTAAAACTGGCCATACTTCCACAACTGTTTTACAGATTCAATGCAATCCCAATCAAAATTCCAATAGCATATCCCACACAATTAGAGAAAACAATCCTAAAATTCATCTGGAACCAGAAGAAACCTAGAATAGCAATCCCAGGCAACAAAGACAAGATCGGAGGCATCACAATCCCTGACTTGAAATTATACTATAAAACCACTGTGATAAAAATAGCATGGTACTGGTAAAGAACAGACCAAAAGATCAATGGAACAGATTAAAAAATGCAGAAACAACTACAGACACACTAAGCCACCTTATCTTTGACAAAGGTGCCAAACATTCACTGGAAGAAAGATAGCCTCTTTAATAAATGGTGCTGGAAAAACTAGCTCTACGCATGCCAAAGATTAAAACTGGTTCCACGTCTTTCACCATGTACTAAGCCAAAGTTGGAATGGATCAAAGATCTGAATACTAAAATGAAAACATTAAATCTGCAGGAAGAGAGAGTAGGTAAAACTCTTGAAGATGCTGGTGTAGGCAAAGACTTTATGAATAAAACCTGGACTGCACAGGAACTATCACAAAGAATCAACAAGTGGAATCTCACCCTACTGAAAAGCTTTTGCACAGCAAGAGAAACCACCAACAGAGTCAAGAGACAACCCACAATGTAGGAGAAAATGTTTACCAGCTGTACCTCAGACAAAGGATTACATCAAGAACATATAAAGAACTCAAAAAAAATCAGTCCTCCCAGATTTAAAGGCACAATCCAAAAATAGGCATCTGAGATGAATACACATTTTTCAGAAGAAGAAATACAAACAGCAAATACATATGTGGAAAATGTTCAATGTCACTGGTCATTCGAGAGATGCAAATTAAAAACAGAGATTCCACCTCATCCCAGAAAGAATGGCTGTCATCAAGAAATCAACCAGTAACAAATGCTGGAGGGGCTGTGGGGAAAAAAGAACCATTCTCTACTGTTGGTGGGAATGCAGACTGGTACAACCACTGTGGAAATCAGTGTGGAGGTTCCTTAAAAAACTAGGACTACAGGTCCCATTCAACCCAGCTATTCCCCTTTTAGGTATCTTCCCCAAAGAATTGAAAACATCACACCACAGTGATATATGTGCACCCATGTTTGTAACAGCACAGTTTATAATAGCCACATCTTGGAAACAACCTAAGTGCCCATCAACTGAGGAACTGATAAAAAAAAAAAAAAAGATGTGGTATTTTTATACAATGAAGTATTACTCAGCCATAAAGAAGGATAAACGGGAGACTTTTATAGGTAAATGGATGCAATTTGAGAACACAGTCATTAGTGAAATAAATAAGACACACATGTGTAAACATTTCTTTTTTTCATTAGAGAAGCTGAAAGAAAAACATATATGTATGTAAATAAAAAAGACTGTTATACTACTGATTTCTCTGAGTTCACTGAAAACAAAGATTTTTGCTGGTAATGTTTGGACAATTGGTATTGTTTGGATAATGCAGATGTCGTGTGCTCTGGGTGAATGATTTGGGGATGACAGTGTGCAATGTATGTACCATTGCTGCACTTGATTGACATGTTTTGAAATTTTGTTTTAGTTTTTTTTTCTTCATTTTTTTATCCTTGAAATAAAATGGATTTGGAAAAAAGAAGAAATACAAACAATACTGAGATTCAATCTTACTCCATCTTATCAAGAAATTATTCAATAATGAATGCTTGGCAAAGCTTCAGGGAAAAAATGCTTCTACATTGCTGGTGGGAATATAAACAGGTACAACCACTATGAAAATCATGGCACATGCTTGCAGTCCTAGCATTTGTCAGGGTTGGGCAGAGGAACTCAAACTGCAGAGCAGCTTAGACTGCACAGGAAGTATCAGGCTAATCTGGACTCCAAGACAAGACCCTGTTGGAGAATGGGGAGATAAAGGAACAGAGGTGTGCCAAGAAGTTTTTTCATTCTGTATCTACTGAGACAAAAAAAAAATTGAAACTCCCTTGATTCCTAACTTGTAAAGAATAAGATTAGCCACCACTTTCTGGTTCAATAAAACCACAATTACCACTTGGTAATGCTGATTACCAAACTTATTTTAAGACATCCAAAACTACATACTGTACTACATACAGTATATAGTTTCCTTGAAGAACTGGCATTCCTTTAGATTTTAAAAACATTTGAACTACACAAACTCAAGTACTAAAATACTGACTAATGAAATATTATGAACCATTTCATTTACTACTCATTATTAAAAGATAGTGCATGTGACATTCAATATATCTATTGCTAGGTCAGACCCTGTATACCACCTTGATTACACAAAAATACTATGAGCTAAGGAGCCAAATTAAGTTTGGTTCATGCTTCAAAAATGATGCCTTATTTAATGCTATCTACTTCAATAGCCAGGTACAGTGATACATGCTTGGAGTTTCAGATATTCAGCAGGCTGACACAGAAGATCACTTAAGCCCAGGAGTTAAAAGCTAATTTGAACAACACAGAAAGGCCCTGCCTTTTTAAAAAAATTACAGATAATAAATAAAATAAATACAAACACACACTTCAGTAAACATAAACTATGAAAGGATTATATAAACTAAGAATTGCTCCCGGTACTAGCCTAACCTAAATCATCCAAGGAATAAGATACTTTTAAGCATATACAATACATCAAACAACCTCATGAGGTAAATAACATAATTCCTTATACTAACCAACATATAAGGAAAACTGCCTTATAGGCACCTTCTAATGTATTTGGGCTTAGGGTTCGCCAAAGTATGCCCCAACTCCTGGCTTCAGTAATTCTCCTGCCTCAGCTTCCCAGTAGCTATCATGTCTAGCCAAAAATTTTCAGTATAAATTTATGTATGATGAAATACACAAATTTTAATCACTCAGTTCAGTGAAATTTCTTTAATTCAGTGAATTTTTATAAATGTATGCACCTATAAAATACTGCTCCATGATTCTTTTAGCTAATCTCCACTATTATCCTTTATCACAGTGTGATTAAAAAAACTATTTAAATTTTTAAAAATGTATGACGTAAAAGACGCACTGCCATTAATTCTACTCAAAATACTTCCCTTATTCCAGCATTCTTGCTACTTTGTGAAGCAGTTCTAGAAGTCCCCTTAAGTGTCTTTAGTTGTGCTACTGTGGCTATCTCAATGCCTGAACTGATTCAAAACATTTATCTTTCACTGTCATTTTGACTTTGGGAAAGAACCAGAAGATGCACAGTGCCAGATCTGGTGAATATGGTAAATAAATACATACTATATCTTTACAAGTCTGTCTTTCTACTGGAAGACACCCAGCAGCAGCATCCACTGTATTTTTTTTCCACTGTACTTTTTGTTTTGTTTTTTGTTACCAGGAATCAAACCCAGGGCCTTGCACTTGCCAGGCAGATGCTATATCGATGAACTACCTCCCCAGCCCCATCCACTGTATTTTTCAATCATATCCATTAAAGATACAAAAGAGGACTTCCAGAACTGCTTCAGAAAGTGACAAGAACAATGGGATAAGTGTACTTGAAGCAAGGAGGAATATTTTAAAAAGAGAATGGTAATGTGTCTTTTACCATAATATTTAAATTTAAATATTTACCCTCTGGTTTGATCATACTGTATGTGTTCCCTTGGTATGTGAATCTTGTGAGCACAGAATTTGGTCCATATAAAATATAAATCACCCTCATCTCCCTAATACCCATCATTTGGCTTGACATATAGAAGATGTTAAATATGTATTACCTGATTTTCCTTAAAATTATTTACAAGGTTAAAGTTATTAAACTTCAATATCATGTACTGACTCATTTTCTGATCTTGTATGTTACATATATAGATGTAGTATCCTACTTGTCAACCTCTATAACCTTATAGCAGTAGAAGATACGCTTCTCTGTATTTTAGTTTGTTTGCTGAGACAGGGTCTCACCACGTAATTGCAGACTGGCCATGAACTCCCTTATGTAGCCCAGGCTGGCCTCAAACTCACAGCAATCCTCCTATCTTGGCTGGCCTCCTGAGTGCTGGGATTACAGGCGTGTGCCACCACACCTGGCTGCTTCTCTTATTTTAAAAAAGACAGCCAAGTTGTCTTTCATCTATACATGCATTCCAAATAAATATTTGAAACCATCACATTTTTTGTGGGTTTATTCCCTAACAATCATCTTCAATTTATTTCAAGTTCTACCTTTTCTCACCATCAAATTATGGTTCAGTCTTCTAAAACTACCCTGATTTCTGATATATCTAAGAATATTAAATTTTGATTCTATTTGTCTCACGTGTGTCGTTCCATAATTGTTCATTCAAGCTATAATTTTATTCAGTATCCACTAACACCATGAGTAAACTGTGAATAACTGGATAAATTTAGCACAATTTATGAAGATTCTGGACTCAGTTTTAACACAGTAAAAGATCTGTAGTAGGCCAAAGATAACAGCAACTAATTAGATAACACATTCTGCCAGCTTAAATCACTAGTAATACATGTGTGACTGTCCCACTAGGCAGTTTTTTATTAATTTCATTAGTAAATAGACTGATAAAAGTGATTAGATGTTTGTGCCACTAATGGTACAAGCCACCTGGCACTGAAAAATACAAATTATGGCCCATCAATGTGTTCAGCATCAATTCAAAGACCAATCTGCATCCTTGTTCATTTCTATACCAGTACTCACTCTTTCCTACAAACAAAATTTTAAAAATGATCCATAATAAAGCTTTGTTCCTATTTCTCATCAAATTCCTTTCAAAGAATACAGGAACTAGTAATTCCTTAGGGAAAGAGCCCTAATATTGAATTTATAAGACACTGAATAGCGAAATCAACAATGAAAGTCCAGATAAAAGTCAGTTTATCCAGCTTTCCGGGTGCTTTTCAGAAGTTCTGAAGTGAGGGCTGGACAAGGACAATGAACAATGAACAATCACTAAACCCACACTGTCATTGTCTGGCCACTTAAAACTATAAACTGCAGTGATAGGGTCCTTGCCTAGCATATGCCAAAGCTCTCTTGAACAACAGATATAGTTAGTAATCAACAGCCATAGATGCAACAAACAACACATCAAGCAAGTTGCAATAATGTAAAATGGGATAAAACTTTTGAGGCAGATTTAAGGGGCTGCAATGAATAGTTTCTATCTAGCAAACACAAATTAATAAACCTACAATGAAGAAGGACTATTATTGTACTACCATGATAAATAATAATTACCAGTGTCATTCTCCTGCCTCAGTCTCCCAAATGCTGGTATTAAAGGCATGTGCCACCACACCTAGCTAAGGCAGGATTATCTTTAAAACTGTTTCCAATCCTGAGATTACAAAATTCTGGGAACACTATATACTTTGATAAAGAATTGTGGGACATCTAAAGAAATGGCAACTTGACCCAATATTTAGGTACAATCCACTCTATGTAAACTACTATAAAGAAATTTAGCTAGTACCAGGTGTGGTGGAAGACACCTATAATCCCAGCAGGAGGCTGAGACTAGGGCCCATAGTGAGTTCAAAGCCAAGCTGAACTGCAAAGCAAGATCCCCTCTCAAAGGAAGGAAGGAAGGAAGGAAGGAAGGAAGGAAGGAAGGAAGGAAGGAAGGAAGAAAGAAAGAAAGAAAGAAAGAAAGAAAGAAAGAAAGAAAGAAAGAAAGAAAGAAAGAAAGAAATTTAGTTCATTTGGTTGTACCTATAATCCCAGGCCTTAGAGTTGAGGGCTTAAGGCAAGAGGATCACAAATTCAAAACCACCCTGGGCAATTTAATGAGATTCTGCCCCAGAGTGAAAAAAAAGTTGTTATTGTTGGTTTTTTATGGTCCAGGGATTGAGTTTATGACTCATGCTTGCCAGACACTGCTGAGCTAAATCCCCAGCTAAAAAAAATTTTTTTAAGGACTGGGGATGTAGTTCCACAGTACAGTATTCCCTTAGCATGTATGAGGCTCTGGGTTCAATTCCTAGTACTGAAAAAAATAAATATAAATTGAAAGCTGAGCATGGTAGTACATGCCTGTAATCAGGAGGCTGATACAGGAGAATAACTGCAAATTCAAACCCAGCATGGGCTACAAAATGAATGGGACACCAGCCTGAACTGCATAGTGAAACTGTCTCAAACAGAACCCCCCTCCAAAAAAAATTACAAAAAAAGGTAAAAAGCATAATCCCACAGAGAACAGTGGAGGATGAAGGCAATACATTTTTGTGTAATGCAAAGCAGACAGAGGACAGAAACATTGAGATACAGAATCAACACACATCTAATTTTTCTTATTGTACAAACTATTAAAACAAGAATAAAGAATGCTTTGTAGTTGTTGTTTTGATAAGTTTTTAGGACACAAGATGAAAGGACAGAGAAAATGGAACAAGAGAAAACGATACTTTAGAAGGTAGAAAGCTGATGTATAACTGACTGAAAGATGGCCAGATTCAGGCTAGGGAGGTAGGTGACTGGTAGAGTACTCCCCTCAACATGGATAAGGCCATGAGTTTAATTCCAGAGTCCCCCCCAAAAAGAGTCAAATTCTAAAGCAGTAGGATTGACAACTGAGAACAAACTCAATATACACCACAGAATCCTCTGAAAGCTCAGGAACTGCCAGAACAAGTGAGGGGGCGGCTGACTGGAGATTTATTAGCTGAAGAAGTAAACCATACTGAGGGCCAGGGGTTTAGCTCAGTGGCATAAGCACCTGCCTGGCAAGCGCAAGGTCGTCAGCTCAGCCTGATACCAAAAAAATAAAAAATAAAAATAAGTAAACCATATGTGATAGAAGACCTTTGTAAGATACCTTTGCATCTTAACAAGCATCAAATTATGTTACCCTGAATATGAAATATTCTTTTCCTAAGCTCACAGACTATTGGCAGATATACCTCAATCCTTCAAGCAGAAAACTGACATACTGTCTGGGAAATCTGACCAGATGAAAAAGAAAGACAAACACATTAGAAATACTCTCAGTCCACCCAGAAAAATGGTTTAATCTTGGTCATACCCTGAAATCACTAGGGAAGTTTAAAAAAAAAATACTGAGATTGTTTATGAAGACAGCAATCAGAATAGAGGTCTCCTCTGGGCAGGGAGTAGAGACCCAAAAGAGACAGGAAGGGACCAAAACATGGTGGTGCATGCCTGTAATCCGAGCACTCAGAAGGCTGAAGCAGGAGGATCCTATGAGTTTAAAGCCAGCCTAAGTTACACAGTAAGACTCTATTTCAAAAAAATAAATAAATAAAAATAAAATACTGCTACCTGGATCCTATCCTTAAAGATTCAGATGTACTGGGTTTGGTATAGCAGCAGCAAGGATATTATTAAATTGCTCCATGTAATTTTAATATACAACCAAAGCTGAAAAGCACTGCTTTAATTTCTAGGTTATATGGTGAAAGAGAAGTCAGAAAAATCTTACTTATAAACTCAGAGCTTCCAATTAGTTGACAGTCACTCACTCTTAACCATAAACACCAAAGAATTAGCCATCAACCTCTGCGCCTCCACTGATGAGGGTATACAAATTGAAAAATAACTTGGAACAAACTATGCAAAAAAAAAGACAGAGAGAGAGAGAGGGAGGGAGGAAGGAGAAGAAATTATCTTTAATATCCTCAAACAGATAAAATACAGCATTCAAGGAACAAGAAAAGAAATGGAGGAATAAGTGACTATGCAGAGAAGAAACAGCTGAACCTACCAGCCTACAGAAAAAAAATAATAGTCAAGCAAGCCGATTGGCTCACTTGCAGAACCCCTGAGAGGCTTCAGATCCAAGCCTGTCATGGGTAGAAGGACATGAGACTAAAGAGAAGGGGACAGATCTAAAGTCTACAGAGGTACAGTTAGACTAAGGTCCCATTTCCATCACCATCTCTATCCTCTCAATTTATTCTCACAAACACTGACCTGATAAGACTCCAGACTCAAGAAGGGTAGAGCAAGACTCAAAGCTGAAAGCCAGGGGATTAAGCAAGAGTGTTTTTAGTGAAATGCAGCTCCTTTACCAACAATCCACTTTCTTTGCCCAGTTTTCACAACACTGGGAGCCAGACAAAAATAGTCGTGCTTTCTTATCCACAGAGATATACTCCAAGACCTCTACTGAATACCTGAAACTCCAATGGTATCAAACCCACAATTCAATGTCTTTTCCACCTTAACTTAAACATTTATTATATACTGTGATTATATCTTTTGCAGTTTGAAGTACTATGTCAAAACTAACATAAATTTCTTTTTCCTTCTTTGCAATTTTACAGATAAATTTGTTCTTACGTAGATCTTAAACTCATTATATTTTTTTTCCCTTTCCTCATTAAGTCAAGAAATTCCAACTTTTCACTTACCAGAAGCACTTTACTGCTTTGCTTTGGCAGTCAAAAAGCCAGCATCTCTATTCTTACATTTAGAAACAATAAGTAAAATTAGGAGTACTTGAACACAAGCACAATACCAAGACAGTCAATCAGATAACCCCAAAGGGCAACTAAGTGATTATATAGAAATATATAGCCTAGATATGCTGGACAAAGCAGGTCAGATCAAGACTTCATCATCCTGGGGCTGGGGATTTAGCTCAGTGGCCTAAGCGGCTGCCTGGCAAGTATGAGGTCGTGAGTTCGATCCCTGGTACCAAAAAAAAAAAAAAGACTTCATCACCCAACTCAAAACAGCACGCAATTTAAATTATTTCTGGGATTTTCTATATAATATTTTCAGAGCTTGGCTGACCACAGGTTGCAGACCTTCTCTGAGTGGCACAGTGGAGTTACTGCCCCCTTCCCAGTTTTATTTAGATGTCCTGTTTGCATGCTGCCAAACTAATTTCCATCATAGTAACGTTCTTAGTGGAGGACAATGGTCTTTAATTTCTACTTACTACCACTGGACTCTAAACTCCTTAAGGGTGGGGCAACACTTTAATAGCTTTCTATCCCTAGAATCAAACACAGTGACTGTCAATATACCATATTCCATAAATCTTTCATTAAACCGTGGCATCAGAAATACCATGCCAAAAACCATGCATAAATTAGTTAGAATACTAGAATACACAGGTATAAACTGAAGTGGGTCATGACCAAAAAAAAGGACTTCAAATTTATTGATGAAATGATGTCTGCGAATAGTGCAAAATAACCCCAGAGGCACCTACTCCATCAAAAAACAGGAGTATTTCTATATGCTGACTACAGATAATTTTTTTCCCCAAAACTGAGGACTCAACCCAGGGTCTCTGCACTAAGCAGGCCTTTGCACTAAGCTACAACCTTGGCCCTTCTTTAATTTTTTTATTTTAAAACAGAGTCTTGCTAAATCACCTTAACTGCCCAGGCAAGACTCAAACTTATGGTCCTTGTATCTCAGCCTCCCAAGTACTGGAATTACAAGTACTACCATACCTCAACTGACTCACAAGTGGGATCTTTTTGTTGCTATTTTGTGTATTTGGGGGAGGCGGGGGATTTGAGACATAGTCTCACTGTAATTCAGGCTGGCCTTCACAATGTAACCCAGGTTATCCTTAAACTCACTATCCTCAAACTCAGCGATCTAGTGTTGGGATTACAGGCATGTGTCATCAGCTACAAGTGGTTTTAATATCATTTACAGCTGGAAATGATGGTGCGTGCCTGTGATCCGAGCACTGCAGAGAGGCCGAAAAGCCAGAGGATTATCAAACTAGAGCTGGTGGCACACGGCTGTAGTCCCAGCACTCAAGAGGCTGGAGGATCAACAGGAGTTCCAAGCCAGCCTGAACTACAAAGCAATACTGTCTCAAAATACCCTCGAAAAATACCAACAAAACCACTTACGATAACATCAAAAACCATCAAATAAGTAAAAATAAATGACAAAAGATGTGTAAGACTTCTACACAGAAAACTATAAAACATTACATAGTAAAAATTTAAAAGACCTAAATAAATGGAAAGATATTCCATGTTTATAAGTTGACTCAACATTGTTGCCATGTTCTCTCAAGTTATATACAGCTTCAATTCCAATTCCAAATTTGTGGAAACTGACAAGCAAATTCCAAAATGTACACAGAAATGCTGAACCAAGAGCAACCCTGAAATATCTTAAGAAACAAAGTTGGAGAGCTTATCTTACCACATATCAAGGATACTTAGATTTATATTAGCATGTTGATACTAGTGTAAGAATAGCAGACAAATGAAACAGATCATGTAGAAACACACCCCCATCTATATAATCATCTGATGTTTTTTGTTGGTGCCATTTATGTGGTGGTAAGATTCAAACTCAGAGCTCCTCACAAGCTCAATTTGCACTCTATCTCCCAAGCTACACCCTCGGCCCAGTCATCTCATCTGTTAAAAAAAAAGCTAGGGGGGCCCACATGGTACAGAATTATGGTATTTTCATTAAATAGTGCTAGGTTAAAAGAATAACCATAAGGTAAGAGGTGAATATTCATTCTGTCTACAATTACAGAATCACTGTAAATTATATGCATTAATTTGAGAAAAAAGAAAATTTCTATAGAGTAACAAGGAAAAATATCTTCCTACTTTTAGACTAAGCATAGATTTCTTAAACAGGTCACAAAAAGAAGTAATCATATTTTTTTATATATTTCATAAAAATTAAGAAGCTGGGGGCCGGGTATTTAGCTCAGCAGCATAAGCACCTGCCTTGCAAGTGCAAGGTCATGAGTTTGCTCCCTAGTACCCAAAAAAAAAAAAAAAAAATTAATAAGCATTAAGAAT